>JABJVR010003106.1:0-16398 GCA_025773905.1 Chitala chitala | reverse complement strand
CCACCACCTTCTCCCAGCATAGCTGGCCACCCTTGAGCTGTTGATAGGTAATGAGTGGGAAACTGGGGTGTCAGCAGACAGTTTTTTGCAGGAGGGGCATGCTGTAAATGCCATGTTTGTTTGTGTGGATTTTTTTTTATATCATCGTAACGCAGGCTGATTAGAGTGATTGATCGAAATGTGAATGATGTAAATAGAGTCATATAATGTGTATTTTTATATGTTTTAGTTCTGTTGAGTTATGGGGGAAACTCTAGGCCTGCTTAGTTTTTCCATTTAAAACACTTTCACATGCAGAAAGACAAACACAAGCGCATTAGTCATTCCTTGGGCACCTGTCCTGCAAGAGCAGAACAGAAATACTGTTTTGGACTCTAATCAGTACCATTAAAGCATTACTGATTTTCACATTTAACTTTCATCTTTTTTTGCTCTTGCAGTTGGTTTAATGACATGTTATGATTGCTTTTGTACACATATGACGTACCTTCAGCCCAGAAAGCCAATCATGGTCTTCAGTCTGCCATTTATAACATCTTTCTATTTAGTCACTTGTTAGTTGCTCTGGCTCACAGAAAGTTGGAGATGTGATATCTGGAGGTGTGCTTTGACCCCCCTCTCTGCCAAGAGAGCACACAAAATGAAGGTTTACAGGTAGTGTATGAAGTCTTGCTGTAATGTACAGAACATGTGTTTTTATACACCACATAGTAACCTTGATTTCAAAAGCATTTATACTGTACTGTAGCTCAAGATTTAATCTGTTGACGTAGTTCTGTGGTGATTTACCAAAATTGGGCTCTGGAACATTCTCTTGTCCTTCAGCCTTAAAGGAAAGGTCAGCCTGGGTAGAGCAGTGTGTTTTTCATGACGGCTCATCACACAGACATCGTGCCCCACGTCCTTTTAAGCCACAAACCATTTATTATCCTTCTATTCGCAGGGAGGAGAGATGTTGAGCATGAAAGCTGTGCTCCGTCGAGAAGCTGGATCACTGGGATTTAATATTGTTGGCGGCAGACCGTGTGGGGTAGGTTGAAAACAAAATTGCCTTACCCTCTTTAGTATGCTAACGTACCTTCTAGGCTGCCAAGGAGGTACGTAAACATACTTGGATCACAATTTTTTGTCTTTATATAGTGCGACCGCATAAATAAAGTTTTTATTGGCCTGGTTCATTGGTTTGGGTTAGTGGATTTGGCTTTTCAGATTAAAGACTGTAATTATCTTCTATGGGTGTTGAATTAAAGATTACGATTTTGGCCACAATTATTCGTTCTGCTCTGGAGTAAGGGGATGGTTTGGTACCATAGTGAACAGAAAGTGGAGAAACTGTTTTCATTGTCATTTTACTATGACAGTGTTGCATCCTTTTTCCTACGCGCTGCTCCGAGGGCAGTCCCGTGTTCCCTGTCCAAATGCCGAGCCCTTCTTTAAAGAGAACACCGAAGTGGTTTATGACAGCGACGCCCTTGGAAGTCTCAGGTTCAAAAATATCTTGGCAACAACGTGTCGTGAAATTAGCCTTCCGTATATGGAACTTTTCTCAAGCAGCCATCTCTGGTCTAACCAAATTAACGTCCACAGCATTTGCCTCGCTGGGAACATGCACTTCAAAGTTCCTTTGCCGTTTCTTGAATCATTAAATGGCGCAGTTTAGTCGCTGTGTTGCAGGAAAAGCAATTAGCATAGTTTAACAAGGATAAACCTACAAATTAATCTGCTGTTTGGTTTTATTCATACCATCTGGTTGTTCTTTATCCCCTTTTATGAAACTGGACCTTAACAGATCTGATTATTATTGAACTTTTGTTTTTGATCATTATGTGTAAAAGTGCAGAGCAGTTTATAAAAAGACTGTACAGACGTTCCTACAAACAGAAAAAACAGCTAATAGCACAGGAGTGTCCTTTCTCTGTTTTTTTTCTGATGTGGTAAATGTACACTTCAGTGATAGTCACAAGTGCCCTGATCAGACTAATTACTCCAGCATCCATATTTTGAGGTTCAGTTGGTGCGGGCCCTTAATGATTGCATGACCACAATTTTTTGGACCATGCCTTTCCCAGTGCAGTTTTCATTTTTGGGAGAAGACTCCACTGCAGTAAACACACATCACAAGCAGGAAGAGCCAGAGAAGAGGCTGGAAAGATTGCAGATTGACATCCTCAGTTTCAGTTTAAGTACATATAGGAGGTTGCATCACACTCAGTTGCAGCAAAGCACTGATTACACAGGAGGCTGTGTAATGCTGAGTTATAGTACTGCATACGCAGGAGGCTGTGTTACCCTCAGTTACTGCACTAGTTACATGGGAGGCTGCTAACCTGAGTTACAGTACTGCCTACACAGGAGGCTGTGTTACCCTGAGTTACAGTACTGCCTACACAGGAGGCTGTGTTACCCTGAGTTACAATACTACCTACAAAGGAGACTGTGTTACCTGAGTTACAGTACTACCTACACAGGAGCCTGTGTTACCCTGAGTTACAGTACTACCTACACAGGAGGCTGTGTTACCCTAAGTTACAGTACTGCTAACACAGGAGGCTGTGTTACCCTAAGTTACAGTACTGCCAACACGGGAGGCTGTGTTACCCTGAGTTTCAATACTACCTACACGGGAGGCTGTGTTACCCTAAGTGACAGTACTGCCAACACAGGAGGCTGTGTTACCCTGAGTTTCAGTACTGCCAACACAGGAGGCTGTGTTACCCTGAGTTTCAGTACTGCCTACACGGGAGGCTGTGTTACCCTGAGTTTCAGTACTGCCTACACGGGAGGCTGTGTTACCCTAAGTGACAGTACTGCCTACACGGGAGGCTATGTTACCCTGTGTTACAGTACTGCCTACACGGGAGTCCGTGTTACCCTAAGTGACAGTACTGCCAACACAGGAGGCTGTTTTATGCTGAGTCAGAGCACTGCTTCACTCAACATTGCGGGAAAAGTGAGAGTATGATGTGGTAAGAGGAATGGAGAGAGTGAGGGAGAGGATTTAAAACAAGGATGAACATCTTTCCTACTGGAATTTATTAGGACTCTCATGTCTACTTGGCTCGTGGTCCGCGTGACAGACACGTACCCACACATGTACCCTCTGTCCCTCCCTTCATTTTTTTCATCTAACAGCAGCATGACCGCTAGGCCGTACCCATCTATAGATTCGAGAAACGTCTCCACCTCTTTACCACAGAGACTGCATGTAAGACAATGTTAACCATTCCATGCACCTGCAGACTCTTGGTAGAAAGGCTCAGACACCGAGGCCTCTCTAATTAGTGGGCTTGCCTGCTGGTGTTGATGACAGCGTTGTTGTTTTCTTTAGTGTGCGCTGTCTGGTGTCATGCTGCTCTTCGCTTTAATTTGGACACGTGTGCCTTTCCTTGGGACATGCCTAAAACAACTCATATGGTTTTAACAAAGCTCATACTAAATGAATTTCTGCTTGTCTTTCAAGCTTGCTGACTCACTCTCCATCCCCCCAGGATGAGAATGGATCTAATGAGGGCATCTTTGTATCCAAGATTGTGGAAAATGGACCAGTGGACAAGGACGGTGGACTTCAGATCCATGACAGGATTATGGAGGTACTGAATGCCTTCTGTTATTACTTCCATGCTTGCTTATATTCTGCATTGGGATAGAGATCTGGGCTCTGTCATGCTGGACGGCCTGAGAGTGCCTCACAGGGAAGTTTCCGTTTGCTCAGTTTGTCCATCCAAGCCGGGGGCGATCCTAAATATGGACTCCAGATGTGCCTCGTTGTCTTTGTGTTTCAGCTGTCTCGGAGACGCGGGCCTTGCACACAGAGCAGCCTGTTAAATGCCTTCTGAAAACCACACAGGTGTCTTCGTGACACAGTGTCTGCCTAAAGGGGGGGGCGGTGGTGTCAGGCTTCTTTGTGTTTAAAATTATGTGACGTTACTTTAAGAGACATCTACGTAGCCACGGACACTAAAAGTGTCGGGCTGCACAGCACTGGCTTGTAAATCTGCTCCTGGTTTAATAGAACTGAGATATCAGATTCACCCCAAAGGAACCGAGATGAATTCAGTAACAATGTAGCGATGGATGGAAATGAAGTATGACAGACGAGGGTGGGTTTAACAGACGTTTTGCTGAACTCTGTATAAACGGATCCACAGAAAACAATGTGCTGTAATGTTAGGTGAAACATTATATGTAGTTTGACAAAATAATTCAAATTACTTGTGTCTAAATTATATTTCCACTGCTTGGTTTGGGAATAATGGATAACTTGAAATAAAATAATTTGTGTTGATAAATGGTACACAGCCAGTAGTATACAGTCAGATTGTGGTTTGTTTTAGTGATCTGGATAATACCCCTGCATAATGTTTAGTGTCCATGTACCAGAGTTATATTTACCGTAGTCCATGCAGTAAGATTAATAGTTTTCTTCATTGCGGTTTGTAGAATCTCTTTTGGCGTTACGCAGGTAAGCACGTAAAGGCTGAGAGCGATTCACTTATTGATCCATATTTAAGGTGTCTAGCGTTGTCAGCATGACTGCCCTGCAGGCTTGAGTGCACACTGAGAGAGGGTAGAATCATGTCTTAGGCCCCAAATTCATTTTACCTCTTTCTCCCATCTGAGAGCATCACGTTTATTTCAAAGTGAGGAAAAAATATTTCTTAATTGAAATGAAGTAGCATTTAATTAAGTGTTAAGTACGACTTTTTTAATCGTAAGTATATTCTTTTTTTAATCTTGTATATATTATTTTTGAATCGAAGTATGTTATATACTGTGTTATGCTTACTGATAAAGAGGCAGACTTTACTGCCTTCAACTAGAAAAGTGTCATTGTTCAAGGACTGCTGATCTATCATACTAGAAGCTACACATAAAAGTATTAAATAATAATGAACGGGGGGGCAGCAGTTCCAGTTGTTCCCTGTTGCAGATCCACACGGCCAACATGTTAACAGAAGGATGTCATGCAGTTATTTTTTTTTTTTCTGCTTCACGTACAGCACGCAGTGGGACTGCCGTGATTTAAAATTCATGCCTCTGACTTGTCCCAGTTTAGCCAGTGGTATGTTCTCTATGTAATCAGCACTTTCTGCATCGGAGTGTGGAGAGCCTGTTTAACTTTTCCGTCTCACACACTAAAGCTGGAGAACGAACTGAAGATCTGGGTAGCACTTTGTCTCACATGGGGGGAGGGTTGGCAGAAAACGGCTCACCTTCTTGCTGGTAGTGTAGTTGTGTAGATGTTTTGCGTCTAGTATGTAACTTTGAGCTGAAGCCGTCGCTCCATGCCAGAAGGTCGTGTTGGGTGTCTGGGGCTGCTGGATGTGTGCAGGACTTTGGAGACGTTTTGCTATTACTTGTGTTCCTGTCTTGGACCATCTTTGTTCTTCGTTCCTGACACATACAAAAGCTGTACATGGCAGCACGTGTTCACACGCACATCAGCTTTTACATCACACGTAATATCAAAGCTTTTAGATGTGGGTGATTAGTTAGAGGCTGTGGCCATAAATCCCAGAGAAGTGACCTGTACCCTTTCACAGGGCCAGAAACTTGATTTCAGCTGGTTACATTTCTCAATTTATTGTGTTTAAAGGATGAGCACAAATGCTTTGATCAAAGTTGGAAAATCAAATAAAGGGGTAAGAGGAAAATATTCCAAAAAGAATTTCCATATTTTTATGTTGCACAAGATGGGTTTCTCACATATAGTTACAACACCATTTCGTTAATTGGTCCTTTGAAACAGGTTATGTATACACAGTACTAACGGGGTAGTGGGCACGTGTTATCTCAGTATGAGGGAATTACAGCCTCATTCAGAAGTATCTGTACTGCAGCAGGGTGAGCCTGGATAGATCGATGGATGAATGACTCATTGTTCTCCAAAGAGATTCTCTCATAAAATCCAGGGAAATGTTTGCTTTCCCTCCTTTCCACTCTCTAGAAACCTTAGCACTTTGAACCAGTTGTTTTTGTGGAGGGCTTTTTCAGAATTCAGCACATCCCAGGGGAGTGTTTGAACATGAGCTTTGTGTATCGCCATGTCATCGGTAATGATAGGAGGGCTTATTTTTTCGTTATTTAACTTTTTTATGTTCGGCAGTGGCAGAAGCTGTGCTGAAACAGGCTAACAGTAAAACTGAATTTGTAATCGTGAATGTGTAGGTTCTCACATTTTGTAGGCTTGCCTGTTTAGAAGCAGGTATGCAGGAAAGGTGTCTGCTTTTGAAATAAACAATCAAACACCCCTTTATATCCATGTGTTTTTTCTACAAATTTTTACTGTAATGGCACTTGGCTTTTGATGCTTTCATTCCAGTAACTGAACTGAAAAAGAATTGCAACTAAATTTATTCACATACAGTCCAAAAAAAAGTCAAACGGCATGTGAATGAAGAAGAAGTAATGTAGCAGTTGCCAGGGCACCATCGGGCGTTTCCTGTTAGTTTCCTGTTTCGTGTTCACTTTATGTCTTGTACAACTGTAAACAAAGGGAACGAAAAAAGTTCCTCCCACCAAGACTCACAATCAACTTTTCTCTCACTGAGTACAATAACAGTTCATTACTGTAAGCTTCCTTGTTTGTTTATTTTAAATTGTCTTCACTTAGTCTTAGAATGACTTTTTGTCTTTATTGCTGCACGTTTTATCTGAAACATCAATGACTGTAAATGCTGCATAATTAGATCATTTTTATGGGAAGTGTTTTACTTTATGCTGACATCACGGTTTGATCATTATATAGGTGCTCTACAGTGTTTTAATGATGTTTCAGTATGTTGCGGTTTATCAGATGGGATAGGATTGAATTAGGCTGCTGTTTTTGCAATTTAAAATGGTGGAAAATATGCCTTTTGGTTTGAAACTTTGGTACCCGAACCATTAATTTTCTGCATCCCAAAAAATTCACTTTCTCCCAGTCAGATTTCACACGTCTTTATTTCCTACGTCAGTGGGACTGATGTCACACCCTATGATCCAAGCTCAACAGCGTTCCGGTTTGTTCACAACCTAAGGTGCAAATTGTCTTGTCACATGTATAACCAGTGTTACTGTGAAGAAGAAGGCTGATAATAATCACAGGAAGGGAGTCAGTCAGTCATCTTCTATAAGGGTCATGGGAAGCCTGGAGCCCATCCCAGGAGACATAGGGCGCAGGGCAGGGGACACCCAGGGTGGGGTGCCAACCCACTGCAGGGCGCGTGCATGCACACACACAGACACACACACACAACGGGCAATTTAGAGACACCAATCAACCTAACCCACATGTCTTTGGACTGTGGGAGGAAACCAGAGAACTTGGAGAAAACCCACCAAGCACAGGGACAACTTGCAAACTCCACACACACAGACCCAAGACGGGGAATCAAACCCCAGGCCTGGAGGTTCGAGGTGACAGTGCTAACCACCACGAGCTAAACAGAAATATCATAAAACATCACTGTGTCACGATGCCTAATACTGTTTTTTACAATTAGTACTGTCATTAAAGTATGTCAGAAGTTAATTTACACAATACTCTCAGTTTATAGTAGAACAATTAATTAATTAACTTTAGCACAGATTGAAAAAACAGAGCTAACATGATGTTTTAGCACAAAGAGTGAAACTCACTAGACTGTCTCACTTGTGCTCAGATAATACTCACTTTGCACTGACACATTGCACGCTCTCGCTGAAATCCACTCAAGGCCCGTGTCTTCCTCTTTTTTAATGAACCGCTAAGGATAGCGCAGAATCTCATATTTACCATGAAATCCCCACAACAACATATGTGCCGTTTAGCTACACAACACTTTGTATACAATTTGTTAATAACTGTTTTAATACATAAACTGGTGAAAGACGAAGATATTTTAGTGTTTGGCTCATAATCACATAAGCAAACATAGCCTGTCATTAAAGATCTCCCGGCTTTGCCGTTACTTGTTCTGTTTTTTTAAACCTCTGTAATTTAACAAATCGCAGCATCTTCCGTTCCAGTCTGAGGCAGACAGTGAGGCTGTTGAAAAAGACGGCTTTCTTCCTGACGTCTGTCCAGAAGTAACATAACATTAGGAAAAAGGAACATGCGCTTAGATGGTTCACATATATAAACTTCAGAGGAAAATGAATGGAAGAATAAGTAGAAATGCAGTGTCAAACTGTCAGTAAATAATGTATATGCTACAAGTGTTCAATGCATTTTGTTGTATTGACTGATGAACCTGATTTTACTCCTGTATCCTTATGATAGTATCTGTGTTTGTTTGCACTTTCACTGTTACACCTTTTTACATGCGAAGTTGGAAGCTTGCATATATAGATTTCCTGACGACCCTTCAGTCGACGTGCTGCCTGTGTGCTCCTGTGTGTGGTTTCTGGGAAGCCGGTGCCTTATCTCAACAAGGCTGCGCCGATGTAGGCCCCGCCCACACCATGCTGCACAGCACCCCGTCAGTCCAACAGCCGGGAGCTGTGAATGGATGCTGATAGAACTGTGAAGGGAGCCGGGCAGGGGGAGGTCCCACGTCTGCATGTTGATGAGCGCTAATTCCTTTTGAAGTGAGTCTAACAGGGTTCCTCCTCCTTGTCCTCCTCCTCCTCTTTGGGGGCGGGGAAGTACAGCCATGTGGATAGTTTGAAGGAACACGAGTGGAAAGCCTTAGTGAATAATGATCTCCTTTGGTGGCAGATTTTTTTTAGGGCATTTTTTTTTTTATCTTGATGCCTATGCCAGTGAGAACAAAAGTGAGCCTTATTGTTACCATTCAGCAGACAGCGCTCCGTTTTCATACTCGGATTTCTGTCAGGGATAAAATAAGATGCCTCTCAGAAGAGTCAGTGACTGATGGTGCAAACTGTGTTTATAAGTAAATGCCCGTTTCTGTGCTTTGACGCAGGGTGTTGATACACTTGTACCTGGTGCTGCTGGCTGTTCTTTTGATGAGCACAATCAGTATCGCAGTGTGAGTGTCGGCGGTGTTGTTTACTTGGCTTTCTGTAGGCAGCAGGAGCAGAACGGCTGTGTGATGCCGAAGAGTGAAGTGTGTTTTGAAATGAATGGTTCAGTGGCTGCACTGTTACCACACAAAGAGGTCCCTGGCCTACCTTGGTGGTCTGGTCCCAGAGCTTCTTTCACCAGTCAGCCTGCACACTGTTGAGAGGCTCTCCAGCTCACTGCTATCTTATCATGAACTGTACTTCACCTGTGTTTAACTTTGGGTCCACTTTGACAGCAGTTCCCCTTACTTTCATCTCAGCAGCAAATGCCTTTGTTTTGTGTTTGGTTTTATTGATTTTATCCTAATTTAAATTCCTATTATATTATAAGAGGAATATAATATTCCTGGTGGCTCAATGGGTAGAACTTTAGACTGGGATGCAGAAACCCATTGGTTCGAATCCCAGCCCAGCCAGGTGTGTCCTTAAGCAAGACACTCAAATGCTAGCTCCCTGGGCACCGCATGTGGCTGGCTGCCTGGTGCTTCTCCCGGAAGATGGGTTAAATGCAGAGAAGTAATTTCCCTCTGGGATTAACTAAGTACTAAAGTTAAAAAATATATATCAAGACATTCCCAAAGTATTACCATTAAAACACCCGGTGAGCAACATTCAGATGAACAGTGGACCAAGTGTCGACTTTTTAAAGTCATTGTCCAGTCTTCTCCAAGCCTGTAGCTCTGAATACATGAGTTAAGGTGGTCTGAATGTCCTATCTTTGAACTCACTCATTTGGACTTTCCCTGGCCTTTTAGACTGGTTTGGTGGAGACCCCACCCAGGGCCGCTGGCTCTGGGGAAACACCTGCTCAGTTGTCTCAAGCCCTCTAACCTTTAAATAATCTGGAATAATTAAAATAAGGAATGGGTGTGGGGCTTTTAGACATCATCTTGTTCCTGGCATGAGCAAGACACAGAGAGCTCCATCCTTCACAAGGATGAATAAAGGATGCTGTGCACATTAACCACTGGACTGCAGAGACCATCATGTTCGCAGCATTCTCTCTGACTCACATCTCGAGTAGCTTAGTACAGTTATTTCTTTGTGAAGATAGAAGTTTTTTAGTGTCTGTGGGCATGAATCAGGCCATAGTGACAGGCTTTACTGGATTTTGGCCTTTGTGTAGGCAGCCCATTTTTACCTTGGCAATGACAAGCCCGTAAGATCAGTGATGGCAGGATGCTGAACAAGAAATCTAACTTCTGAAGCACGGCACTCATCTTAGTTCCTGCACAGCGATGAGCGCATGCAGGCACTGAAGACCCTGCGGCTGAGAAACGAGGTTACTGACCCGCCCAACATGAGCTGGGCTTTGTTGTACTGTCGCCATCTAGTTGCAGGGAGGATCGGTGATCAGCCATGCCTCTCGCTCGAACACGCTGCTTCGCACCTGATTGCGCTCGTTCTCGTGGCAGGCAGACTTTTTCTCATCCCGCTTAACACAAGACTCTGCACAAGCGCTTCACAAGGAAACGTGTACGGTCGCAACATGCTATAAATGAGTTCTGTTTGGCTTCAGTTCATTTCATAAAAGAATTACAGGTTTGCGAGAAGGAACACATCCGGCTAAAGTACAGTTTTCTTTGTGTGCAGTAAGTTTTAGAGTTTTCAGCAGACAGGTGCAATTAGGGGCAATTTTGCTGCCAATCCATCACACGGCTGGTGTAAGCAGATCAGTAACAACGGGCTCAGGTTGCACACCAGCTGCCAGCTCCCGCTCTGCCTGCGTGCGCGAAAGGCTCGCCGCCCTCCTAATTAACTCTCTCAATTAAACGCTAATAGGCTGATTAACGGGCCCTTGGCCACTACATAATGACCCACCATTTCCTGTACCATTTGTACTCCCCCCCTTCACCCGCTGCCCAGTCCAACTCGGTAACACGTCTAGGCTAGCCATTAATCACCGCCCAATTTCCAGCCGGCACTGTTCTGGGCAGAAAGCACAATGCGGTGTCCTGGTTTATGCCACAATGATTGATCTCAGGAAAGTCTGAGCTGCGGCTCCACGATTTCGCAGCTGTGTTATATAGTATAAAAGCCGAAGGGACCGTGATTTAAGAAATGCTCCTTACAATTTGCAGTGGCAAAATCAATTATGGGAGCTGGGGGCCATCAGCCCACTAGCTGCTCGCTAATAAAATGAATCAGATATGATTGTTAAATATGTGCGCAGAACAGAATGATGTCTCACTGCGGAAGTCATCATTCTGGGGCAAGATCATTACTCAGACAGCTTGAAATGAATAGTAAATTGACGTTCTTTGTCTATATGGTAGTCAGATTTTTTTAATGTAATTGTTGATGTATAATTTTTTTTTTTTTTTTTTGCGAATTTGTATTAAAGAACATTTTACACCTATATTAGGCCTGTAATGCTTATAGTTAGAGCTACATTGTTTTCATTAGTAGACATACATTTAAACAATATGAGTAATTTGTGTTACATTTTATAGTAATGATTAAAAAAATGAAGTCTTTTTCAATGTATTCCCCTGGAGTTTGTTTGGCTGTGGGTGCACTTGGAAACCTGGTTGGCTGAATATCTCAGGAAGTCCAGGGGCAGCACAGAGGATACACTGCGTGGCCTGACTGCATCATTCACGACTTTGGGGGGGGGTCCCCTATTGTATAACTCTCCCTTCTGCTAACTAATCCTGACAACACAGGTCGGCTTTAGAATTTACTGTTCCACATCTGTGCCTCTTTTCTTCTCTGACATTTAAATGGCTGCCCTTTATCGCTTCAACAAAAGTGAGAGGTGGTGGCCGCCACACCAATTTTTATGATGCAAATATGTGCAAATGGAAAACGTTGTTCTAGAACTTCCAGGCCCAGTGCAGATGTCAGCCTATCTCCCCCCCCCAGAATACTTCCATACATCCCCTCGCACATCACAGCTTACTGAAGGCTTTAGCACTTCCTATCTTTTTAAAAAGGGGGTGGGGGTGAGGTGAAGCAGGTACTCTGAGTGTTGATGTGGACATAAACAGCTCCACCAAACAGTTTAACAGGCAGCCCTGGCTCCGCCTCGTGCCGTCACACTGCACTGTCACAAAATCTCTTCATCCTCCATGCCCGATCTGATTCTGCACCTGTCAGAAATGATTTACCTATTAATCACTTACTCGTTTTTCACCTCAGATCAGCTTGGACAAGCAGCTTGGCCATCAAGCGCATATATTCTTTTTGTAACCATTTTGTCAAAACAATTTGCAGTCGCCCCCCCCCACCCTTCTGATCACATGTCAGAACGCTCCTCCGCCTTACCCATGTTGCACACCTGCAGCTCCCACTCACTGAAAAGCTTCGCTTGAATTGCAGCCGAGTTTCATGCTGTTCCTTGACGTGCTAAAAGACCCTCATTATGTGAGACATGCTCAACTACAGCACAACAGCTGGCCCTCTGAACAAACCAAATTAGTTTTCTCTGATATCATATGGTGTTACACTTAAAAGCAAAACAGATCTTTATACACCGCTACTGAGTGTTTAATCTAATCTTCACTGACCACGTGTAACTCGGCTCCCACTTTAATGCAGCTTTGTCCCGATTTATTTCAAAATCAATTGCGTTGGACGTGCGACCTTAAACTTGCAGTCAGAGCAGAGCCCTGAAGGTGTCTTGGTGTTATGACTGTGTCCAGCTAAGACTACCAGCCAGGTCCACAAGAAAGGTTGAGACCACCAGCTGAGAGCAGGGGGGTGGAGGGCGGGGTTAAGGTCAAAGTCAGGATGTCAATAAAGATGCTTTAACCTCCTGACAACTATTTAGAAGCTTGGCTTTAATTACCGCAACCGCATGATTAAAGATCCATGCTAACAGATGGGTGGTGCAATGCTTTTATTCATCCTTGCGATCTCTGTGAACCAGACTGGGCAGTTTTTTCTGCGGGGAAAGTGCTTTGCCCTGATTTGCATGACTGAAATTAGCAGGTGGTCACCGAAGCCCTCACAAGTGTACACTCTTTCCTGGACTTCAAAGAGACCCCCCCCTCCCAACCTTATCCACTTCTTCTGTAGTGTTTTTCCTTGAGCTGGAGTTAAGGGTAGAGTCATCCCGTGAGTGAATAAGCTGCATTGCTAATGCGGTTGCATTGCTTGACTCCTGTGTCTCTCTTAGCTGGACAATGGGGCATTCATGCAAAGCCTCGTTTGCACAGGAGCAGTTGAGTTCATGTTATTGGTTTTAGGAACTGAAAGAACCTTTTTGCCCAAAGCATTTGGCAAGCAACTAAATTTTGCAATTTTCCCATAACTATTTTATATTAATCAACACACATTGACTGATCCGATTTTGTAGTAATGGTTTATTTCTCTGCTTGGAAAATTCTCCATTAGAATGAATTGAGAATTTAAACATTTTCTGTGAAGGTTTTTTAAACATTTTCCATGAAGATTTTTCTTGGAATACATTGGAAAACTGTATGTGAAATGTAAAAACTGTGAGCAATATATACAATGCAGTTTAGGGTTTTTTTTAGGTTTTTTTTACATTGTTATCCTGTGAACCCATGGCCACTGCTCAAAATTTTGGGCCCCATGAAAGATGTAATTTTATGTTTTATGTTATGAAGATGTGATGCTACTGTAAATTGTAATTTTTGAGGGCCCGTCTCTCTCAAAGTAAGCAATCTAAGCTTCTCGTACCTCTGACCAGGACAAATGAATCCACAATTTTGTTATCCTACTTTTTTAGAAATTTTTTTGCATAAAAAATTTAAGGCCAATGATTTAACATCTTTTGTTCATCATTTAATTAAAAATTTGTCCAAATTGGAATAAAAACATTTCAAAAGTTATCACAATTAAAATTTCTTAAGATGTGTCTCCTGTGGTTGATGATCCCTGTTGTGGCTCACTGGTGTACTTCTGTGGAGAAGGTGAGATGTGAAGCTTTAGGGTTCCACTGAGTGTCCCATTGTGCCTGGTGCAGAATCTCCACCACTTGTCCACCTATGTAAGTGCCGTCATTGTAGGCAGCCCCGGAACGGCTGCCCGTCTCAAACACGAGCAGAGAGCTACATGTTCATCACAGAGAGGAGAGGGCAAGGGAAGGGACCTTCGACCTGCAGGGACCGGGCCTCCACACAGTTAACACATGTCCTGCTGGTCTAAGGGGATATTAAATTAACCTGCCCACATCTACAGCAGGTATTGAGTTGCCAGCATCACTACTAGTCTGACAGCTGTTCCTTTGTGAATACATTAGGAGACTCTTTTCCTTTTAGTACCTCACATGCTTGAAACCCTCAGGTGCATCTGCAAGGTCGTGTCATAACGGCATCACGTGCTACCATGCAGCCTTATTCTGTCATTTCAGGATGTCCGTTGAGCACAGTATGAGGGGAGGGAGAAAGAAACTGGGAGAGAGAGAGCAGGAAGGTTGAGGGCAGGAATTCCGATAAGGTCACATGCACCTGAATGGCTGATGTTGACAGACTGCAAGCTCTCTGTGAAGATGGCCCCTTTCAAGACCTGGGATGGATTTAACACAAAAATGCAGTTTTACTACGCTGGAGTATGAAATGCGGGCACACATGGCTTTCGTTTGTGCCGTGACTTCCAACACCGCGGTTGCGGAATGTGGAGCAGTTGACGGCAATCACAGCTTGGCATCCTGCTGAGCATTGATTTTGTCGTGTCTGGAATCACGTGCGCGCTGCTTGCTAAGGCTCTCCGTCCTGTAGGACTAGCAGGAAGCCTAACCTTGCTCACCAAAAACTGCACGGGGGGGGGCTCGGAGGAGCAAGGGACCGAGGCGCAAGGAAAACATGCGTCCAAAAGTGCGCTGCGCATTCTGAGGGCCTGCTTTCGTCACACCGGGCTATATCAGGCCAGCAGCTGCTGTCTCTCTCCAATGGCACGCTGCCACCGCGGACCTCGTTTTCAGCCAGACTCGACCTAACGCAAGCCCCCCCTTTATTTTTGGCCTTCTGCCCCTCTTTCAACGCAGACAGTTTAGTGATTAAATTTTTTTTTTCACAGGAAAAAGAGGAGGTATAAGCGTTTCCTCGCTGTAGTGATGTACGCACCCGATCTCCATCGCGCCCTGAGGCATTGTCCTCCAGCCTTTCTGGCCAAAACAACGGTGCGTTGAAGCACAAGTGAGGCTACCTTACATGATACGGCTTTTCTCGAGCGACAGCAACTGTCCAAGCCGCAGCCCTCTGCGCTTGTCTTCTGAATTCCTTGACATGGGGCCAGGAAACCTGAGCCTGTCTGCAGCTGTCCCGCTGGAACATCCAGGCACGGACTTTATCTGATTTTGGAAGGCTGTGTTTGGGCCGTCGGTGCGACGCTCTCTGCCCATGGGATCGGTCAGCACTTTTGTACTCTCCAAAAAGAAACAGACAGCGGGCGTGTAGTGCGCCTCTGCATCCGAATCATACGTATTTGCCGTCAAACGCCTTTATGTTCATGGCTTCGCTCCATGCAGTGTTTGCTCAAGAGAAAAGAGGAGTTTAAACATATTTTTATGGATTGTTTAATATGTTTTATTTCTGTCATCATACATTCTGTTTTGTTTTACATCAAGTGCATAGTTCTGAAATGAATTTTTTGTGAACATTTAACATTACCACCTGTGTGAAGGCACGGAAATATCGACCACATGCGGCACTGCATTCCTAGTTAGAGGGGCGTACATCTATTGCATAAAAGCCACTCTGTTGCCTCTCTGCCTCCTGCTTTACACTGGTTTTTCCGCAGGCACACACGCATGTAGATGAGGACGGTGCAAAAGCGCTTTCTTTCGTATTTAAACCAGTATTTTAAATCCTGCCATGTGGCACGCATGCCTGTTTCACGTGGAGGGAAATGTTTCGCTCTGTGACTGTTTGTCTGCAGGAAATGTTCCACCTTACTAATTCTAATACTAATTCTACAGATTCCCTGCCTTTTGTCACCTTTTTTAAGTTTTAGGTTTTTATTTACAGCAGGGATGCAACTTAGCTAAGACACAAGCATGTATGTAATGTAAAACTCGCCACATCAGGGAGAAATTGTGAAATGAGTGTAAAATCTCAGATATATGGCACCCCCCCCCCCCCATTTCCATTTTTTCAAATATTTGTTTGTGTGTATAGGAGAGATTATAAAAATTTTCCTATGTTGTTTTTTCAGGCGGTGTGTTGGGAAGAGACAGCATCAAGTCATATACTGTACCACAGTGCAGTTTTAGTTATGTTCACATTTATTAATTATTAACAAGAACAATAATAATTAATACCATTATTTATTTTTATGCCTCTGGCTGTTGGTACTATGGGTGTTTGTATGTTCTTCTTTATTGTGCATGTGAGCGTGCGTGTGTGCACGTGCATGTGTGCGCGTGCGCAGTGGGTTGGTGCCCTGTACAGAGTGCACCTTGTCTTGTTCCTGGGATAGGCTCCAGGTGACTTGTGGCCCTGT
>JABJVR010003105.1:0-16399 GCA_025773905.1 Chitala chitala | reverse complement strand
TAAAAAAAAAAAAAAAAAAAAAAAAAAAAACAACTGCCAATCACGCGCTAACAGGACCACTGCGACTCAGTCATGCCTGACACAACGGCATTCATCACACCACATCAGCAGGGACTTTTTACCCTAGTAGGCAGTATAGCAGTTACAGAAACACCCCTGGGAGCAAAAGCCCGCAGTTCAAGTCTCAGGAGCAGCACTGCTGTTGTACCTTTAACGATTTAATTCTGACCCGTGTTACAATACTAAAATACTTAAGCATGGATGCTGAAAGGACAGTATAAACATAACTAGCAGTGTGGTTCACTTTGGATGCAAACATCTTTTAAGGAAGTTCATTAAGGTGTTTCAAGGTATCATATCATACTTTGTTTAAAGATGAATTTCTGAAACGTTTACGTACACTCCTCAGTACTGCAAAGAAATGCCTGTGATATTTATATCCAGTGAGACAATGGCACCTGCTGTGCACAACTCAGTGGTAACAAACGCAGCCATTTAGACCTCACCAATAGCAAAGAGCTCCTGGTTGCCATCTATTCGGTAGTTATTCTGGCTGGCTGAATGAAGGCAAAGAATCAAGGTGGGTGTTAGGTTTCATCCCATGTCAAGAAAATATGACAGTGGCAGCATTCAGACACTAACTCCCCAGATGAACAGCGGTCTGCTGTAGAGGATATTGAAACAGAGAACTTGTGACTCCATGCTTATAAAAATAGCAGCACAAACCACAGGTTTTTGCCCAAGCAGAAAAGTGCTCTACAACGTTGCACATTTCAAAACATCATCTGAAAACAGGGCTACACTCAAAATCAAGCTTTAAACAAACAATAACAATCAGCAGCATCGATTCTTACCAAACGCCTTTGCTATGGCGATGCTCTCAAGCAGACCCATGAGAGGGATTACCGCCAGGCCGCCGCCAAGGTCCTGAGGCAGGGTGAAAAGCTGTCAGCCACGCCTGCAAACTCCACCCGTGTGGCTCACGGACAGCAGCACAAAAGCCCCTTTAACAGCACCATCTGAGGCGCACCCGCTGGGTTCACCTCGCACTCCTAGTGTGGCAAACATGGCCACTTATGTGAGTGGCACAAACCCAAACCGTCAGCTACTGCACCCTGAGCCACACTGGCATTGGACGCAAGAGAAAGTCACAGTTCACCTCAGCTGCTCAGACAGATTCTGCATTTAAACATAATTATATGTGCACGTCCATTTATAACATCATCTGTTGTGCCAAATGCAATTAAGATGTAATTATAAAGAAAATGGATTCCTTTAAATGTGCCATCATTTGTTTGCAGTGTTCAAGTCACTTGTCCTAACATGTTTACAGCCATTTACAGCCACTAGGGTTGATAAGTAGGACCTGAATCCAGAGCTTTTCAGTTTGTCTGCTACCAAGAACACAGCTTGCCAAAGAAGCCACTCCAGAATGCAGAAGGAAACCATTTCAACTCACCAGCACAATTTCACTGAAGGAGATCACTGTACCATTGGGCGTGGTCTCAGAGAATGGTGGTGCTCGTAAGGGTGGCAGCCCCTGGGAGGTCTTGCCAGTGATGGTAAACACATGACTCCCAGACACCTCCCAGGAGTACGCCACAACAGTGGCACAGATCACCACCAGGGCATTGCGCACTGTGACAACCAAAACAAGGGCAAGATGTGTCTCACAACTTGGCAAAATTGAAAGAATAAATGCAAAACAGGTGATTACAGACAGTCAAACTGGCAATGAACAATACATCGAAGGAAGGAGTTGAATACTAACTTGTAGCCAGGCCCCACGTCAGACCTCGAGCAATACGGACACAGCTGGATACGTTCTCCGAGTCAGACACCACGGACCTCTTCATCAGTGTCAGCCCGACCAGCGACACCAGACACAGCAGGCCTAGAACCACGTCCCCTACCCTGATTTGCATGCGCGCGCACACGCACATGCGCACACACACGCGCACACACGAGGGTGAGGATTGTCAGCACAATAGCTGCACTGACATCTGAGGCAGACCTAGATCAGTTTTCAGGAAGTGCTGTGCCTCTGTGAGTTAACGACCCCTTTCAGATGTGCATTCAGGTTTTGCTCTTAACCCTCTCTTAACTACTCCATAAACACAATTAAGTAAGCATATCACTACTTGTTTTTAAACTCAAGTGCTAATGATGATTGCAATGCTTTTTGTGTTTATGACTAACAACACACCATGCTTCTGCCACTTTGAACAGCACCAATTGCTAAATGCCGACTGGATCGATTAGGTTAAAAGGTGGCCATAATCAAAGTCAGCAAACCATCCTCTAAATGACAAACCTTTCACTGGTGGGTGGTACAGTGACCCATAGGTTTGCTCTGAATCAGTCATTTCACTGCACTATAAACATATCTGCTTGGTATTTTCTCAAACACTTTCTGTTTCTAACCAGTCTTGTCTTGGCATCCAGGTTGCAGGCAGAAAACTGACTCAGTTTACTCTGTACCCAATCCTGGGAAACAGACTATATTAGTCTATTACTAAAAAAGCAACCCAAAAAAATATATATTTGAAACAACTTACCTAGCCTCAGGTATCTTACGGAATGTGTCATAGACTTCCAGGTAAAACTGCTGAGACACATTCTGAAGGCCCAGCAGATTCTGCACAGGAGGAAATGAATATATTAACTGAATAAAAGCCACAGAACACAAATTCGTACTTTTGGCATGTTTACAGCAGATTTATTGACTTTGAAGGTAATATGCAGTTTGTCCCACAGTGTTTCTCCAGTGATGTAGCAGCAGCCCACCGGACCAGATATCCATGATGTTTGGAGGACAGTGAGCCTGGACTCACCTTGACCTGTCCGAACCCAATGGTGATGGCTGCAGCGCAGGTAAAACCTTTGATCACAGGATAGGAGATGAAATCAAGCAGAAAGCCTGAGAGGAGAATATGGACACGTACTTTAGGTCAAAAGAGAACTATCAGGTGGCCTGGCTGTGGCATTACGGAATCATCCAATAGGACATAACCAGAAAAGTTAAGCTCGTCCTATGACTAAAGCAGGCAAACATTTTAATTAAACAACTTTCTTGACTGCAACATTGCAATAATAATAATTTCCACAAGAGAAGATACCGTATTTATAATGGCTACAGTAACACATTGTGATCAAGAAACAGCTAATTTAGTTCTCAGACTAGAAGCCAATCTTCTTAACCCCACCCCAATCTTTTCAGAACGTTCATGGGGGCCAACAGTTATTTGTACATTCATCCATTTACAATACAAAATAAAGACATCAACCAACTTACCTGTTGTACCACAACAGTTTAATATGCTAACGGTCCAACAGGTCTCAGTCTTTAAATACTGACTGAAGACCTACTCTGATTTACCTTTCCCACAGTAATCCTCATAACTCACTGCAATTAACACTGCTGGTGCTGCTGTACATGCCAATGTACATCCAGTGTTCTGTTATGTGACTGCCAGTCTTTCTATTATGTACGAAGCCCTTTACCAACCCTTCTCTGCCCATGTCTACCCAATGCCCAACTGGTCACCATCTGAGTGGGATGCCTTGTTAGAGTTGCTGACACTCAGTATACTCCTCAAATGAGGCCTTCACCCAGGAGATCCTGCAAGCCTAGAGACCAACTCCTATATCTGGAGCACAGATTAACTCTATATGGGAATTTACTTTGATAGTTTCCATTACTTATTTTGTGTTCTTTAACGTTAGCATGCCCAGGAGGGGCTGGACAACCAGTTAATCTTGGGCTCCCAGAGATTTTTTCCCCCTTCTTCTCTGCACACCATGGACCTTTTGGTTCCTGTACTCCATTGTCAACTGGCTTGTTCACCTGCTGTTAATTCCTTTTAACAACTGTAATTTATTCCTGTAAAGTGCTTTGAGGCAACTTGTTGCGAAAGGCACCATATAAAATAAATTGAATTAAACTGAATTGAAATTGCTATAAACAAAATTAACTGCACTGTGGTGCAGAAAAAAGTGCAGCAAGAACTGCATACCACTAGCACTGCTGTTCCACAGGAAGTGTGAAAAACTTCAACGGTGACACAATGATGATTTTACAGAGGAAACAGCAAAACTAAATCTAGGTTAACCACTAATATCCAACAACATCCTGCAGTTTCACAACTCCTGTACCTTTATGGTAAACAATGTTCAATCAGCGAATAGTGTTATGACAATTCTTATCTACAGCACAAACTCCTGAAAATAGACGGGGCTTCATTTAGCAAGTGTTCCTTCATGCACATTTTTCACAGTGCCTTCTCACCGTGTGATTTAACAAAGGAAAAAACAAGGCTAAATTTACTTATTGCTTAAATGCCAAATTCCCTTAGATAAGAACATTAAAAACGAATAGCACAGAACTCAGAAACAAAGCAAAAGCAATTTCACATTAATACATCACCCTGTCTTAAGGCAGCGGTATTTCTCACTGACAGCACAGCAAAAGTGAGTATATTTTAGGACAACTGAACATAGACATCCACTTGTAAACAATCCCAACACCCAGCACCCCTCCCCTAAACACACACACACACACACACACACACACTCTTCTGGGGACCTCACCCAGCCTCAAAACAGCCATGGAGGTCTGGATAATCCCAGACAGGAAGGCGAGGAGCACAGCATACACTGGGTCATGTTCAACATAGTAGGCACACAGGAGGGACATGATGGCTGTTGGACCCAGGGTGACGTCCTTCGACGTACCAAAGACGCAGTAGACAAAGCCGCCCATGAAAGCAGAGTACAGGCCGTACTGACGAGTAAGAAACACTACAGTCAGACAGAGAACATTTCATATTAAATCTGAACGAGTCATTTATGCTAAACAGGTGAATTTACACTTTATTAGAATTCCTTTTCCTCTCTTAATCAAAATAATTGAGACAGCATAATTTCTGAAATTCTGCTGACGCATGACATTTGTCTGTCATCATGCAATACCTGTCTGTAAATGCCTATAAATGGCGTGACAGTACCACTTTAGGAGCAAATATATGATATCTTGGCATTCTATGCCTAGTATACATTTCTCCCACTGAGATCTGCAAAAAGTTTTAGGATATCAAAATCTCCAGTAGTGTAAAGGGTGACACAGATATGAGTCTGCACCTACTTGCACAGGTAGGCCAGCTACCTCCGCATAGGCCAGGGCTTGGGGGACAGTGGTCATCCCCACAGTCAGGCCAGCGATCAGGTCCATCCGCAGCCAGGACAACCTGTACTGGGGTAGCCAGGACAGGATGGGCAGCCACCTTTTCAGGCTATTGTAAGTCAAAAACGCCTTCATCCTATCCCGCATGGAAGCCTCACCCCTCAGCGGGCGATCTGTCAGCGGTTCCATCATATCTCACACTCTCTTGATGTGTGTTGACTGGCGTTCAAAGAGAGAAATATATATAATATAATTTAAAAATATTTATCAAATATGGTTCACTCAGTGGTTGTTTTTTTAAAGAATGACTTACTGTGTATATTTAATTAGATGAAATTCAAGTAGTACTTCTTAAAATGTTCCCCTGAGGATGTGGCTTTAGTTCAGTTGCGCTTGTGACAAAGGATTAATCCTGACACTGATACAAAGCGATGTCACGGGTTTTTGAAGACAATAAAAAAACACTCCAGCCGTGTGAATGAAATGAAAACAGTCCTAACTGCGTGTACAAAAAAGTAACAAAAATAGGCTGAAGAGCACTATACGCGCTCAAGTGTGAGTACACTGGGCTTAGATCTAGGTTATTCAGTATCCGATAACGTTGGTACCTCGTTCAAAAAAGAATGTCGCCATTCACACAGCACGACTGTCATATGACTGAAGCAGAGCAGTTCAGTTTTAACGTCGTCTCTTTCATTTCCATGTCGATCGTTCGATAACAAAAAGACTTTTATGATGAAGACAATTATGACAATGCATTTTCATAAAAGTCACTTTCCTCTGTATCAATTCAAGCAGGATTCAATACTGGAAGAGTTATCTTTGCGATGTAGACAATATTCCTATAAGTTCAACAGCGAAGGCAATCAATTTAAAGAATTTAATGAAAAACAGCATTGTGCCACATCTACCTCATTCCCCATGTCTTTGTCCAAACGTTCGCACGAGTTTCCTTGCGCGCTGGATGAAAATGAAGTTTTTTTCCCTCTAAAATGTTCCAAATGAGAATCAATCACACCATAATCAAAGCCACTTCCTCCCGCAAGCTGTGTCTTCAAGTGTGAAAAAAAAATCATGCCTAGTAATTACATTTCATCAGATAGTAGTGCTGGAGTCATGTGACTGTGATCACATGACCAACCTGGAAGAGGCTCACGCCAGTTTCGGGAAGTTGCCCTTGATGTTTGTGAATTGAACATACGATATAAAGTAAAAGAATTAGGTAACAGAACAATTGTTTTGTGCTAGGTGTCAGTTGTAATGATATATAAAAATTTATTTGGGATGGTCGAGTGCTTATAATGGCATCGGCAGCTACACTCCTGGGTTTGGTGTGCGCCTGTCTTGTTTTGAACTGTTTCAGTGTTGGACTTTCGAAAAGAAGAAACGCGCTTCTCATCATAGGTAAGCTGTTGTGAGTGGAACACGATTTAAAGTGATTCATAATGTTTGTAGCCAAGCCTTGAAAACCTGTGCATTTTACTGAACAAGTAGGACTTTTTTAGTCGATTCCTACTGGCTCAGAACATATTTAATTTCTGCTGAACCCATGAAACACTAGGTGGAAATAGTTGCTGTTTGATATCACCTAGGTGCTGTCCCATTACTAGTGTTGAATTGGTTGTTTAAACTGAAGTTCACTGCCAGTCCTTTTTGTTGATTGTAGCGGACGATGCTGGCTTTGAGACTGAGGTATACAATAACTCTGCCATACACACCCCCAACCTGCAAGCACTGGCCCAGCGCAGTGTCATCTTTCAAAATGCCTTCTCGTCCGTCAGCAGCTGTTCACCAAGCCGTTCCACCATCCTCTCTGGTCTTCCACAGGTGCGTGTCACCTTCTTCTCACCTTTATGAACCAAATGGGCTGCATGCCACTCTATATGTTTACCTCTGTTGATGTCTGTCTTTGCTGTACAGCACCAGAATGGCATGTACGGTCTGCACCAGGACGTCCATCACTTCAACTCGTTTGATGGCGTTAGAAGCCTTCCATTTCTGCTGAAACAAGCGGACATCCACACTGGTAAAAGCCAAGCAACGGTGTGTCTGTATGTGTGGTATGCAGTTTGGATGATTTAATCCAAAATGAAATGGGGAATTTTCTGCAAGGGATTTAGTATGGTCACTAATAAACTGGGCTTGGGACCAGCAGGATGCATGTTATTGCTCTCCCTGACTAAATTACTGAGCTTGAATGGTTGTAGTAAAACATCCAGTTGTAAAACAAAAAAAGTAAACAGTATAAATTGCTCTTTACAACACAAACTCCTCTGGGTGTGCACTTCAGCAAACAGCATGAATAACAGATTTTCTCTGTAAAAGAGCCCTCAAGACATACCTTGGCTCAGCTATGGGAGGGACACTACATTCATCATATACAAACAGCACAGATAAGCCCTTTGGATACTACCTTCTGCCTGACTGCTGTGGGGTGGGGGAGAGAGAATATTGGCTTACATTGAAGGATTTGTTTTAACCAGTCTCATTGGTCCATCATCCTTTCTCTGAAATGGGTGTGGTGTTCCAGCTGCATTGTTTCAAGAATGTTTTTGGAAGTCTGCTTAATCAAAGCCCTTTAAATTGTGCAGGTATCATTGGGAAGAAGCATGTTGGCCCAGGTGAGGTGTACCCCTTTGACTTTGCTTACACGGAGGAAAATGGCTCAGTGCTGCAGGTGGGCCGTAACATAACCCGGATAAAGCTGCTGGTGCATAAGTTCCTCCAGGCCAGGCAAGATGACGAAAGGCCCTTCTTCCTGTATGTGGCCTTCCACGACCCGCACCGCTGTGGTCATTCTCAGCCCCAGTATGGGTCCTTCTGCGAGAAGTTTGGGAACGGGGAGAGCGGGATGGGCTGGATACCTGACTGGACCCCAGTGCACTACACACCAGAGCAAGTCAAGGTGAGGGCAGTGGCTGTGTGAGGGCAGTATCTAGTTCCCTCATATAATTTACATGTGACTAATTTTTTGCCCAAAGCAGGTCTGGTCCACATTATCAAACAAGGACTAATACATCGGTGACTACCTACATCCTATTTAAAAGTATTGTGTGCTGTAGGATCATTTAAAGTTCTCTCTCACAGTATTTGACTTTTAGTTATCTTCACTCAGCATGTGATTCAGAATAAATATCTCTAGTACATTCATTCTTGTTGGAGAAAAGACGTGAAACGTTTTGCCACAGTGACACTCAGATTTTAGCTGTACAACATACAGCTGGTCAGACATGTTGATGAAGATTCTCAGTCATCCAGGTGGAGCTGTCTGGAAATTGAATCATGTCAACTGTACTTCTTGTTCTTGATAGGAACGTTTCACTACTCATCCAAGTAGCTTCTTCAACCTGAGACAAAATTGGTCAGGGAGCCCATATTTATCCTCCAGGGTGGTTTCAGTACTCAGCTCACTTGGATAGGCTCGTTAGCCGAATAATGGCAGCGTGTCGTAGGGATTTAGATGTCCTGACTCCTGCTCCCTTTGTCAATACAAGAGAGTCATTAAGAATGGCTGACCTGATGGCTGCTGTTTGTCCCCAGTTTATTCCTTGACCTGTTCTTCTGTACAGGTGCCTCACTTCATCCCAGATACTCCGGCTGCTCGGGCTGACTTAGCTGCACAGTACACCACCATCAGCAGGTTAGACCAAGGTGAGGCTCAAGGTCACAACCCCTGCAGCCCCTGTCTGTCATGACATGTACAAATACTTTATGTTAAACTATAGATTTTAAATTTGCTTTCCACAAACCGCATGAGAATGTGCAGATACAGGTGACTTGGGGCGGTTAAGTATGTATAAGATAAGTTATTAGGTATGATAGAATAAAACCAAATGCAGTGAAACTGGTAAAATAGACCGTACTTCTGTATGGTCAACTAAACTGGCTTGCATTTAGTTCAATAGTTAGTTATTTTTTTAAATAATTTTTTTTTTCTACTCTAAATGTAAATATGATCATTTTAAGTAAAACCATTACATGCACTATGTGACCTGTGTTTAGAGCTATGGAAAATAAGTCCATAATTTGTAATCATATTGTATATCTCTAATTTTTATATTATATGCTCTTATACTAAATGTTTGTAATAGAGAGCACCATCAGATGTTGGTTATTGGAGACCGTGGAGATACTGAGCGTTGTGAGTGTAACGCACAAGTCTCTACATAAGTAACAAATTACTGTATTAAGACAGGTTTAGATGGTCAGTGTGGGGCACATTCTGTTGGGTGGTACGACTTTGGCTGAGTGTGGACTCTGCTCTCTCCTGGGGCAGGGATTGGTCTGGTCCTGCAGGAGCTGCGTGAGGCTGGATTTGAGAATGACACGCTGGTGCTATACAGCTCAGACAATGGCATCCCTTTCCCCAACGGCAGAACTAACCTGTACTGGTCAGGCGTGGCTGAGCCCATGCTGGTGTCCTCCCCAGAGCACCGTCAGCGCTGGGGTGAGACCAGTCAGGCCTATGTGAGCCTCCTAGGTGAGAGACCTTCGCATAGGCTTTTATATTGGTAGACTGTCCCTAACAGAGCAGCACATTTACAACAACCTGGGCTTGGCTTTTTCCTTGACTAGAACTCCCTAACTTACCAATATGCTCCTAATATTATTATTATAGTTGTTTTTTTAGGTATTGGTTAGGAACCCATTTTCTAAAAGCTCAAGTTCTAGTAAGCTTTATTCTACACACTTGTAATATACTTTTTATGTGTTCCACAAGGTGGCGCTAGATGTCATCACAAACTTAGTGATGCTATACACTGATTTTTTGATTTGTGTAGCTTCAAAAAAATGTTAATGTGGTTAAAATATAGTTTTTACAATATTCTTCTAATATTAGTGTATTAATTTAAAATATTTGACTGTAATTATTATTATAATGAGATTTAAATTTGTGTCCAAATACTAAACTGTGTATTTCAGATCAAGTAACAGGGTTTCTGGTTCCTCAGTGAGTGAGCTTTTTACTGCCTGGTTTGACTTAATGGGGGAACTGCAGTATAACTGCTTGAAAGAGATTTGAACTAGTGAAAATTGGCCAGTATCCATTAAGCCCCCTCATTGTGGTATTCGAAGCCCAAAAAATCTGTTCAAAATATTTGGATTAAACACTTGGCCCAGGGGTAGAGGGTCTGGCTGGGAAAATGGACTCATGGGATGAAAGATGGACTTAACACTCACTGCATTGTCTCTGCTTCTGATACCCTCCCTCCAGACATCACACCTACTATCCTGGACTGGTTCTCAGTCCCATACCCAGAGTATAGCATCTTTGGGAAGCAGGCTGTGCAGCTGAGCGGGCGATCACTCCTGCCAGTGCTGATCTCAGAACAGCCCTGGGACACGGTCTTCTCAAGCCAGAGTATGCATGAGGTCACCATGCACTACCCCATGCGCGCCATCCACCAGGGCCCCTTCCGCCTGCTTCACAATCTCGCCTACAAGATGCCCTTCCCTATCGACCAGGATGTCTACGTGTCGCCCACCTTTCAGGACCTGCTGAACCGCACGCAGGCTGGCCAACCCACAAGATGGTTCAAGACTCTGCACAGATATTACTACCGGGAGCGCTGGGAACTGTACAACCTCCGCAACGACCCCTACGAGATCCACAACTTGGCCACAGACCCAGCTCACAGCGGCATGCTGCAGAGCCTCCGTGAGCAGCTGCTGAAGTGGCAGTGGCTCACAGCAGACCCCTGGGTGTGTGCACCTGACGCAGTGCTGGAGGCCAAGATGACTCCGCAGTGCCGCCCACTCTTTAACGACCTCTGACCCATGACCCCTTGTTAGTGACATTAACAGACTCCTGTGCCCTGCTTCTGAGGCCTTTTTAAATCAGACAAATGTCCTTGGTTACCATTATAGTACCTTGGGCTGTGCCAGTCAAGAATTTTCATTTTTAAGAATAAATCGATTTATGATCAATGATTGAATTAAATTTTTATTGTATAGTTCTTGAATATTGAGTGCAATAAAATTGTTTATACTGCTGTTAGAATTGTACATACAAAAAAATTTAATTTGAGAAAACCTGTCAACTTTAGTATTTGTGCATGTAATTTTGACAGCAGTTCACCTGACCTTTTCTTAAAGATGTCAGTCAAGTGCTGATCGAGGGCATTCCATGAGATCTGCAAGACTCAGGAATGGTAGTTAGGTGTGCCTACTTAGATTATATTGGACTGACATCTGACAAAGTTTAAAGATCAAAACAATTGCCTACAATTTTAGAACAGAATTTTACCATTTTCCAATAAACAGTGGATAGATTAGTGTTTAACTTCTTCTGTAAGGTGCTGAATTATCAAGCTTAAAGTTCTGTACAGTTTTTACGTAAACCATTTTGTCTTTATGTAAAATGTATATTTTATTTTGTCACTGAGAATACCTGTATTATTTGAACAGTTCAATTAAATTAGAGCTGTTTGCCAAAATTAGATTTTTTACTTAAAACAAGTTTATATTTAATGCACTCTTCTGGTTTTCTACTAAAATCTCATTATTGTGTGTAATTTTGTACATGCTTATTAACATTATTTTGACACCTACTGTATACCTTAGATACAGTTAGAATATCAATAGGATGTGGTCATTGGTGTAGGTTTGGGTGGGTGTGGGGGACATGCCTCTCCACCCATAATGGTTGGAGAGGAGTAAATTGTCCTCCCCAGTCTACATGCATCCTGATTACTTTAATAGATGTATTACATATAATAGATGGATGTGTCCCCAAAGCTGAAATGAAACCATCACCACTGGTTGTAGTAGAGTTTGTGTTTTTTCACTGAAGTCCAATGCCTAATAGCTTAGTGATATACTTTAAGACCCACTGCAGTGGTTCTCAATCTTTTGGTTTGTGTATTCCCTCATGCAAAATTTTTTTCTCTCTAGTACCCCCTATTTTTTATGTGCATTTTGTAAATTTGTGAAGTATCCCCCGAGTTGCTGTTGAGTATCCCTTATTTGAGAGCCACTGCCCTACGGCATCACAGAGCGTTTCAAGAGGATTTCTCTCCGTTTAGCAATAGGCGAAAATCAACGTACTGGATACTTGTCAGAAATTTGTACGCGTCTTGTAAAATTTAAAACAGCTTTCATTGTTGAAAAAACGGATAAAATAACGGGTACATCATCCGTCTTTTTACTGAAAGCTTTATTAAAGTGATAATCAAGCTCAAAACGATACTTCGACTGCAGTTCAGGCTTCGCTGTCACGGTACGCGAGAAGACATCGGCGGATGTGTCAGCGTATTTGAAGTTCAAGCACAACACAAAACCATCTTATCTACAGCAATAAAACGCTCGATAATGAGGTCTTCAAATTTTATTGGGCAAAACCCTTTATCGCTTCAGTTTTGTGTATCACCAAAGGAATTGCAGAAACTCGCAACACTGAATTACACTTCTAAGTAAAACCACAATTTCTCGTTGTATCGCCTTTTCCACATCAAATCCAAAACCGATCAGTGTACAGTCAGATATGCGTACAATATGTTACTAAATATTCGCTTATTAGCTGGTAATATATTGTTAGTTTTGTAGACAGTTGATTAGACCCCAAATAACCTGGTATGGATTTTTGTGCTCGTTCCTTAAACTTTTAACTGCAACAGTGACTGGGAGAGGGCTATAAAACGTTTGTTTTTTTACTCCCAACCAAAGTGAAAATATATCTGTATGACATTACCACCGTTAATACCCACCTCGTGACCCCCCTCCCCGACGCTCTTAAAAGCAAACCGATCAGTTCAGGTTGTAATTCTCTAAGGCGGAAATATGAATCACCAAGTCTGATGAAGTTGACGAATATGACCGCGATGCGCCTATAAAAGCAACGAGATTTGGAAACACCCCGCATAAAATAGCAACGACGTCGTATAACTGTTTCAGATCTACAAAGCAAGGCGCAGGTATTGTCAGAGATAGGGTTTGGCAAACTGTAATGCTAGAAATGGAGAAGTCTCTCAAGTTTGCTTTAGTGTGGTTAGCGATCTCCGTGCTCATTTTCAGTCACCCCACAGAGGCATGGTACAAGCAGGCAACCGGACCCAGCTACTACTCCGTAGGCAGGGCATCAGGCTTGCTGTCCGGCATCCGAAGATCGCCTTACGTCAGAAGATCTGAGTCTGAGTCTGACAGCGCAGAGACTACTGGAAACAGCGTTCTTCCAGATTTCGGAAGCCGACAGACTGCAGTCCTAAAAAATATGGTATGTTTCACGATACATAACGACACTGATGTGTTATATGCACATACGAAATGAAAAATGGTAACCTATCTTGTGAAAATCTGTCCTATGTCAGGAATGTGGCAAGTGTTATGTCAGCAAATGTTTTATTTTTTTTTTCTGTAATTCGTTTTTGTGTCCTTAAAGGCAGATCCGAAATTAAACACAAAGTACGCAAAGAGCCAACACGACAGTGGTTTTGAAAGTTAAAAATTTCTTTTAAAGCCAAAGTATTCACAACGCACAACTTTCAGAAATTCATAATCAGGTAGTGTACTGTATATAGTACTTTGCAAAGTATTTTAAATGGTCATGAATTTTTAATACAAAGATGTGCAAATGTTTGTATTAATATGAACATTATTTCATATTGCAATACTACACTGTATTTTACCCTATGTCTTTGTCTACGTATGTATCTTGTGAAGGTTGATGTTTGGTGCTATACGAAGGTTCATTTGATATAATTTGATTGTTCAACATTGGTTGAATCGGCCGGTTTGGTTTGTCCCCAGACACGATGCTTAGAATTTTAAAAGTCGCTGACAGCATCCTTGTGCCCCCCGCAGGCTATATGTGTGAAGGACATTTCACCGAACCTACAGAGCTGCGAACTTGTGCAGGACGGCACCAGCACGTTTCAGTGCAAAGCGGACGTCTTCCTCTCGCTCGACTCGCACGACTGCGCGAGCGCATGAGCCATTCCTTTACTTCCAAATCGTCCTCTTCCCCTCGGAGTATCACGGTGGCGACGAGAACGTGATGGACAGATGACATTGAATGTTTTTCATTTTACGCGAAAATGTGACGGGGTTAGCAGAGTTTTAAATAATCCGAAGTATGGTATCTTGACAGATGTATAAATCCCCTATCCATTCACCACACGATTTTTTTCTCCCTCTGTATCAAATGTATTAAATGATCATACATTGTTTACTGCTGAGCAGCTATTCTCAAAGGTTGTTTCCTTTTTTATTTATTAAAACTAACGTACAATTAATTTCGTGTATATGTGAATATATGTTCAGTTGATATAGCCAATAACACAAAATGTATCTTTATTATCACGTCTATACATATATTGCACATCAAAAAGCCTACCATTTAACGGTTTGTAAATGAAACTAATCACCTTAAAGTTTGATTTCAATTTTGTTCTTGAAAGTATTAAGTCTATAATGCAAGGTAGAATAATTGAGCAATTAAAATATTTTAATATTAGTGCATTATTCAAAAATGTATCAGACACCATCAGTTCACAGTAACTTAACTTAAGAATTTATTCATATAAGCGACATTAACACACTAAACAGGCTACATTAAAACAAATTGATCATAAAGTTTAAAAAGGAACTTAATGTTTTTAATGAACAGCGTAAGATTGGCACAGTATTCCGTTTTCTAACCCCACTTTAATATCACGACTTTAAGTTAAAGGTTTGATGTTTCCCCAAATACGCAGCGTGGACACGGATGATGTCCATGGACACAGACATACGCAACACAGTACAAGAAGTATCGATGTATAAAAAGTTTAAATAACTCGCAGATATTGCTCTTCAAACGATCCAGTCTGACTTAATATAAAACGATCACGACCGTAACGACCACAAAAATAAAAACGTTGAGCTGAACTATTTTAAAACTGAAATGTTCAAGAACGCGTTTGAAAACTGGACGTAGCAGCGACAAAACGGGACACAAGTTAGAGACCTGTGCCCAGACACAAAAGTTCGATATACAAACTCTTCATTATCGAAACCAAAACCACTCACACCACCTTGTATAGGCACAATGTTTGAGAAAGCGTTGTAAATAAAAATACATTAAACACGAGTGGTCCATCCCTAAAAGTGAGATGAAGGCGCCTGACACCAAACTGTAAAAGGTGGAAGTAAAACCTAAACCTGTTTATTACACTCGCTTATCACTTCCATAATTCTCCATGCGACCTGACATACTACTTTATTGCATACGAAGATACCGCGTTTTATGACGACACGCTCACCGTGTGCTCATAAACTGTTACCCTTCGGTTGTCACAAAGCGCATACACGCGTCGAGTCGGGCATTACGAAATAACTTGCATAATGTCTTATACAACTTTATGTGGACGTTATAAATGACACTTCATTCGCACTCCATTGCTGTTAAAACCAGCAAAAATAATCCTATTTGCTCCTGCCCGTTGTGTGCAACGCAGTAATATCATATGAGACGTAAGAAAGTTCAGGTGTTCAGAATGGGGCTTGTGATGGGGGAAAAAAAAAAACCGTGCACTTGCATTTCTTCTGCAAATGTATTACAAATTAATGTCCGGAATATTTTACAATACTTAATTTAAAAGGTGAAAGACCCCGTGCGTGTGCGAGCAAACGTCTATTGAGAAATTAAACATGGAAAAACTGTAAATCCACATTTCATCTCTATCCTCAGAAATGTCGACAAATTGGTAGCCCACTACTACGTCTTAACCGCGGTCTAATACTTAATCACATCTGAAAAACGCTCAAAACCATATAACCTCGAAGTGACTCATTTAGTCAGGGTAGGATTTGGAAAATCAGATCAATAATAAAAATCAGGTCAATGACTGCAGATGTCAACGTCATCCTTCTGAGACGCTTAATTCAGAATAGAAGAAAGCGAATCAGACAATGCTACGCATAAATGGCCACGAAGAACTTAATCTTGTCATTATAAGCATTGTAGTCCTAAAAAAAAAAATAATAATAATAAAAAAAAAAAACGAATGTGTGGTAATTATCGTCCAAACGCTCACTCCGCTAACACGCGGCTAAAACCAGAAAACTATCCAATATTGCACACAAACCTTACTTACCTGCCGACATAACACAGCCAATCACCGTGGTACTTCATACATCAAAGAGTTATTATAAAAAATTACTGATTTTGTGGGGGGGGGGGGGGGGGGGGGGGGGGGGGGGGGGGGGGGGGGGGGGGGGGGGGGGGGGGGGGGGGGGGGG
>JABJVR010003104.1:0-16402 GCA_025773905.1 Chitala chitala | reverse complement strand
TGCCTGCGTGTGTGTGTGTGTCAGCTGTCCTGATGTATGAGACACTGCGCAGCTGGTGGCTCTAGCCATGTTCTTTCTGTGTGTGTGGCGGGGGGGGGGTGTGCTGTGCTACTTGTAAAAGAAGAGAAACGAACGTGCCAAAGTCACCAGCGACAGGCAGGACGACACCGAGAATTTAAAGACTAGGATGAAACACCTGAGGGAGCAGCGTGCCTGAAGAATATAAAGCTGAGAATATTATTTGTTTCAGGCTGTTAAAGGACAAAGCTGAAGTGACAAAGTGAGATCGCTGTCTGCGCCTTACAACTACATTTTGACAAAGCACTACAGTTTTCAGTAGAACGCCAAAACACTAATCCCGATTAATTCCACTGTAAATAGCAGTTATGGAGATTTAACAATTCCGCCCAGAGAAATCTCCTTCCACTGGCCCAGAGATGTGCTGAGGGAGCCCGGCGTGGATAGGGCCGTTCCTCTGCTTGAGGCTAGTCAAAAAAGCACTGAAGCGTCAAGCAGTCACGAGTCCGAATCTCATAAAGCACAGGGACATCCTCCTACAGGATAAACGATGGAGATTGCTGCGTATACGGCCCATCTGTCAGAAACGCCTGTCACACTCTTCGTTTGCCTCATACGAAAGGGAAACGAGCTGTCAGAGGCGTGCTTCAAAGGCAAGACAGAGTGCATTTTATTCTCAACAGCCACTTGAAGAGGACACAAGACGACTCAAGAAACAAGGCACGTGCAATCAGACAGTTGTTATCTTTCCTTAAAGCTAATGTTAGCCATGCTTTTATCTGTGCCATATTTCACAGTCCAGGCACAGGGTTCACTTACAAAGAAGCTTCTCTAGTTTGAGATCAATTCAGGCCATTGATTGAAAGCACAGCAGATTTGGTATGGATGGTTCTTGTGGAGCACTTAGTGTGGTTTCCTCTCATCGTCTCCTTGGACAGCATGAATGTGGTGCATCTACTCTGTGACACTGTTTGATGGTTTAAGGTATAGTTATATGTTAAATTGGGGGTTTTGGGAAATGTATCTTTTGCATCACGCAGCAGTGCTCTAAAGGACATCTGTGCCTTGTGTATTATACTATTATTAATAGCAGTATATTGCAGCTGGTTGTAATGCAATATAACCCATGCCTTCAGCGTACCTGGCCCAGTGTGCATTCCATCGCCCCCAGGAAGTCAGCCTCCCTGATTCCATTGTGGCTGCTGCTGATGTCATAGAGGTCGAACCTCAGTCGCTGCACCTCCTCAAAGTAGAAGTCCACAGTGAACACCTTGGAGAAGGTGGGGTTAATGGAGCTACGGATCACTTCTGTCCTGTCCACCTAGTGCAAAAAAAAAAAAAATACATGAATTTAAAAAAATACAGGAATGCAGAAAATTAAATCTATAACTGATAACCTCAACCTGTGAATTTTTTGGTTCCTCTCCTCTGATGTCATCTGGCTTTAATTTTAGCTTCCCCTCCAATGCTTCTCCAAAAATTGTAAAGCGCATTGAGAGAAGCTCTGTTGCAAAGTCTGCTATATAAAAACAAATTTAACTGAACTGATAGTATACTCAAAGCATGCCTTTTCATCTTACAGTTTGCAATATCAAGTTCCAACACAGCTACATAATAGGGCCAGTAAGTAGAAGCTTATAATGGTCAAATAGTACCATTGATTTTATTACTTAAACTGATCAGCCTAAGAGTACTGATAATAGGCACATTTACAATTAGTTACTGATGGTACCATCCAATGTGACTTGTTACTTAAACTAATTTATACAAATAGATTTTTTATTATTATAAAATTTGTATTACTAATCAGGTTAAACAGCCTATGTAACAGTGAAGGAGTAAAGGTCATTAAACTTTAATGTTATGATAAATGTCAAATTCTTGTGGAGAGCAGAATGGTCTTTCGTGGAATCGGCGGCAATGCTGACAGGGACACAAAAGCTACTGGGATTCGCTTAAAAGCAACTAATGGTTTCCTCAAAGACCCATCAACCTCTTCTTTAAATGGACATCTGTAGACATACGTTCCCACGATCTGCCTATTTGTGTGTAAGTATTAAACTAAATAATATTCAATAGACTGTAAAAATATCAAAGGCAGACAAGATAAATATAATATATATAGTACTGTATAATATCAGTATAATATACAGCAACATAAGGATGATAAACTTCCAGATGTAATTTAGAATTACACAAATAACAATCCAACATGAGAATATTTCTTCTGAATTTCAGACACAGGGCACCTGTCCAGTTTGGATTATGCTGCCTCTCAGGAACTTCATATCCCATATTGCCTTGGCATAAAAATCATTCTTTTTGCAGAGCAAACTTTCTCTGCTGCATTAATACCCATTTCTGGCCTGTGTTCAATTTTGTTGGCCCAAAAAAACTCATGTGACCATCTGCTTACATGGATTACGATCATACAGCATGTTAATGATATGGCAAGTATGTATTTTTGACCAAAAGAATCAGTCAAACCCTGAATATGAAACCTCAAACCTCTGTAAATTATGTCTCAGTAAAGCTGAACATATTCATTTTGCAAACACAGTGGGTGTACAGGTAAGAAACATAATGATTTCAGCAAATTTTCCTGATAGAATCTCTCCATTATGACAAATGGCAAAGGTGTAAGGATGTAACAGATTGGAGATAAACTACTGACTAATTTAAGAACACTGTTGGACCACTGACCTTCCTACTTAAATTGCTTTAATAAATTTTTAAGTCTTTTAACAGGAAAAGTGTGATGTAGTGATTTCTACAAAGACAAATGTGTCATGTAAAACTATGAGATACTGGTTTTATTACCCTGAATTGAATAGTTAAAAACAGAGAGAAATTCAAAGGCCCAACACAACTGAATGATTTTACCCATCACAACGTAATGGCAGAACGTGTTAGCAGTTGTCACCTTTGTCAACTTTGTTAACCTTATCAAGTAAAAAAATGCACTGTAAGAACTGAAGTATTTGGGCTAATAATAATTTAGTAATTTATCTTACAGGCCCTCCAGAAAAGCCTTCCTGCACATGCCTTCAAACGGACACTGGCCCCAGGGGCCTCTGCCCTGTCGCTAAGCGAGAGAAGACCGTGCATCCGAGCTGGAGAATTAACGACTCCACTCCTTCTAGCTGTCCCCGTGTGATTTTTTTACATTTTTCTCCTCGTTGCTGTGTGATGCCATCTTTTGAAGATCCTGCTTTGCTTGAGATAAAACACTTCATAAGGTCTATGCAAAAAAGAAAAAAAAAGCCCCCTAAAGGCAGTTTGTATTATATACCTCCCCTTTTCATCTCCTTTTTCAACAAAATGAAATAAAAAGGACAGAAACACAGCACAAAGGCACCATATTCTCTGTTCTCTCAAAGGAACTGAGTGACCAAACAGCAGGACTGTAGAATAACTATTTAAGCTTCACCCAGACCTGAAAAGGCATTAACTTTTTTATTTTGGCAAGACGATGAACTGCAGAAATCAAACATACTTGAGGAAACTGATTTTTTAAATTACTGCCCTCACTAATTCCAACATCTTTCATGACTTCTGAAAAACTGAACAAACCTGAACTCAGCCATCACTGATGTTAATATTGGACTTGGATCAGAGGCGGTGACCAGTTTGGTTTGGAAACCAATATTGTCTTATTGCACACAATAAAATTAGCATAGCATTTTAACACTGTGGCTTTGTAAGCATAATAGTTGTCCACTTTTACCAGCGTAGCTCAAAGGTTTGAGAAACCGAATGTTCCCATTTTTTACCCATATCATAAAAATAGAGAAAACAACTTGCAACATAAATGAAACAATCCATGCAGAGCATATTCAAGTGCTCAAATGATTGCATTTCACTATGTTCTTGCATGGAGATGTTTTCTCCTGATGATCAACAGACAGGAGAGCAAAGAGTGCACAGAAGTAGGCTGGAGCAGTCCAAAGAGCCAAAAGATGGCCAAATGTGGGATGAATCACTCAAACGGGCAGCAACTAACATTCAACTCCCAGCTCTGGGGTAAAATGATGGCAGACTGGCACTGGATAATTTCCATGTGAAGGAAGGGCAGGGGGGAACAAAACTGACATCTGGATCTGTGGTGAAACATTGGCAAGCCAAAGACACTACCAGCTCTGTGACACTGCGATCTCAAACATGAACAGGGACGAAGATCACACGTAACAACAGGAGAACCAGTTGCAGGCCTGTCTGGTAGGTTCTGGGAGCCTTGCTGGCTGGCAAATATTGTGGCGCGGGGAGGGGGAGGTACATGGAGGTGGTTGGATGCAGTCAAACAATTCACTGCCGGGAATCTAATTAAGAAGCATCTGCCTCTGTCTGTTCGCACGGCCGCAGAGCTGAACTCAACAGCTTGTGGCGACAGAGAGCTCCTCCCATACAATACGCAGGCCTCAGTCCAGGGCTCAGTCCACACACTGATGAAGGCAGCAGCCAGGCCTGCAAGAGAAACCACTCCAGTGTAGCATCTCTCCACAGTGCGACTGTGGCAGTCGTGCAATGGCTCAAGTTGTGGTCCTGACCAGGCAGATAAGACAAACCTCCAGGTAGCATCTGAATGTGATACAGAGTATCTGGAAGTGCATGTAACTTGTTTCTCTCAGAGAACCTGTCCACTTCACACATTATGTGCTGTTTCATTTCCCTCAGTTAGCTGTGCCCCACCCCACATTTTTCCTGCTTATGCGGACACTGTTATTTCTCAAAAATGCCAGAGAATGCTGTAAATGAAACACATGTTGGGCATGTTCGTCACAAGTTCACTTTAACTTTAGATGTGACCAAATACCCTATTCATTTTGCTACACATACGATTCAGACAAAATATCCCAAGGCTCATACCTGACCTCTGTAAATGGTTGGTTATTACATTAAGGCACAAATACCCGAGCCAGAATTGCTACAGTCACAAAGCATTGCCTAAAAGAACTGGATTATCTTGCTGTTTGTCTGAAAATAGTGTAGGTAACAGTTTGTGTAATAACTACAAAAAATATAATGAACATAAATGTGCGATTGTTGTAATAACTCTATGCAAGCAAACAAAAAATATGTCAGTGGTCAAATTAAACTATAAATGTCTGTTTGAGTTCCTGCCTGAGTGCCCTGGCTGCCTGGTCTGAATAATTATGTTCATTAAAGAAATTTTATATGCCTGCTGATCTATGTTAGCAACAGTGAAATGTTGGATAATTAGGCTGATTCACCCCTCAGACAAGGTTGGAATGTGCCAAGGTGAGGCACCCCACACACACACACACACACACACACACACACACACACACACACAGACAGTATATTGACTGTGTGGACACTGACTCTATTATGTCTCTTGCAGTAACATTCTATGGTTGGCCAGACAAATGCTGCATTCCACTGAGATTCCTTAAATCCATTTTAGGGCACATTAATGTCATGCAAAAATACAAAGTGCTGCCAGTATACTGATGTACTACTCAATTAAGCTGTTAAAATGATACACGTTCTCAGTTATTTATGGGACACTGCTATCACAAAGCATCCAGCAGTTCTTGTTCCTTGTCCAGGTGACACTGTCTGCATTGTAAGAACACCTGTGCAGAAAGCGAACTTGCGCAGGTAGACTGTCACATTGGGGCTTTCGGTGATTTTAATAGCAGCTTCTGATTCCACCATCTGGCACCACGTCACATCAGTGTCTTCCAGGATGCGGGTAATCAGCTTCATTTTACCTGAGATGCCTGTAATCAGGTAGGATGCGTGTCAGCGATCTGTGGAGACACGCCCATCTGTTTCCTCTAAGCAGAGGGGAAGCAAACGCACAGCTCATCAAGGCAAGGTAATTAAAATCTGAAAGCTAAAAAAGAGCTTCCTGTTGAAAAGAGAACAGTGAAATACACTGAGGACACTAAAAGGGTCCCAAAAAACAGGGATTTTCCTTCTCCCACACAAAGCTGCTTCCCACCAGCTCAGGTGTCTTTTTGCACAGTTTGCTGTACCACTGATTATGCATAGTGGAACAGGCCCAGATCCAAACCCTGATGGACACGCCACTCTGGACTTTTAGGCACAACACACTGCTCAGGTCAATGGCTGTGCCCTGTCTTGGGGAGGTAAAAGGTCTCTAGTTTACATCCCTAGAAAATGGTAGGTGTGCTATCTGAAGAAGGAGTATAGAGGCTTGCAAGAAGTCAGTTATAATGTAGCCATTAGTCCCGCAATTTTAATAAAAGTATAGTAGACTTCTAGGTTTTTCACACCTGTGAATTATTATACTATACTATGACTTAATGATAAAATATATACCGTTTACTAAATTTCTCTTGTTTACCCATTTGCTTATCTTGGTATTTTGAAAGAAACAAGTGCTTTGGAAAAAACTGCAAAAATCCACCTCTGTGTAAATCAGCTCAGATGAGCGGTTCCTACTACTAATGAATAATGCAGCAATGTGATGTCCCCCTAATAAGATGTGGTTGGCTTCAGAAGCAAGTCTAAGCAATAACCCTGACAACAGTGATTCCTTGTCTTGGCTTAAGGGCTCACATCCTGGAATAGCAAGAGTTCAATTCTTATGTCATATTTATCATGACCTAACATGGGTGACACAGATCAATGTTATAGGTCAGGGGTTTCACTCCACATCTTTCACACACACACACACACACACACACACACAACATCCGGGTGTCATATTTTTATTTGAAGGTAAGTATGTTTTTTCATTATACAGTTGATCCTCGAAATTCATGAATTTGACATTCATGGTTTTGGTTATTTAAGAGCTGGTCGTGAACTGTTACTGTAAACTAGAAACTTATTAGCAGTTTGTGGAAAGATTGCAGAAAGTAGCCAAGGACATGCAAGCCAAAAATATATCAACAATACTGAAAATAATTTGTATCACATAAGATCATATAATGCATAAATACTAGTGTTATTTAATATTTGTTAGTGTAAGTGCATAGAACGTCTTTAAAATCAAACGCATCTTTGTCTCAGCAAATAGCTGAGACGAAGATGCGTTTGATTTTAAAAAACTCGTGCTGTCTCTGTAACCATGGAATCTCCCATTTCATTAACTTTAAAACGTTAACTTTGCATATTTAATAATGGGTCCAAAACACAGCGCTCCCAGTGCTTCTGGACGTTTTCCAAAGAGGAAGAGGACTCTGATGACTCTGACACAAAAGGTGGAATAGCTGGATTTGTAGTGGAAGGTCTGCACCTGCTGCACAGTATTGTTTGTTTTGAAAATGGTAATAAACAGACATATTTATGCTAGTGGTCAGGCGAGCAGACTGTAATGGGATCAGGTTGGGGGAACAAGTATTATTTGTGATTTTTCACATTCATGGGAGTCTAGCACTAATGTGAAGGGGCAATTGTAATTACAAACCAAAATTTCTCTACAGCAACAGAATAGGAGATCTTAACAAAATACTGTATAGTTATACAATATGACAAAAATATATTAATTTTTTACACCAAAGTCTTAAATACTGAGGGGGGGTGTTCCCATTTGTCTTCACTGGACCCACCCATGCCATATAGCAACTACAGTAACCATATAGTAACCAAAAAAACAATTTTTACACTTATGTGGAGCAGACTCAATAATATTTTAGTCTGTTCATGACATTCATTGGCTAAAAATGTCAGGTGGTATAAATCAAGCATCATATCAGGTCAAGGGAATCAATTTTTGAAATGTCAGCAAGTGAGACATCCTTCTGGACTCTGCAAGTGCTTTTGAGCACAACATCTTAAGTTCTCACTTCAATTCAGCTTAGATAAAAATGATTCTTGTTCAGCTAATCATGACTGCGTACCAGGAGAAATAAACTGTCAAAAAACATAAGTGCATTCAAGGTCCACCCAAGAGAAAAGCCACGTCTGCCTGATCATGGATCATGGACTCAATGATTCAGTTAATCCATACTCACATGTATAACTTGCTGTGCTAAACTATATAAAGCCCTCCGTAACATTCACACGCTACGAGGTATTTTAATATTCATGTCCAGTTCCAAGCATTTGCATCTGTCTACTGTGTTCTACCCCCTGACCTGCCTTCCACACTCGTCCTTACCCCCGAACCTGTCCATTGCCCTCTTGTGCCGTGCTCTCATTGCCATCATTACAGACTGCCTTTACCAGAACTTCAACTTCCTGCCTGCTTGTTTGGCAATGAGTGTTGGACAGCCCATCCAAATGTGTGTGTGGGATGAACAAATAAAAACAAAGTTCCATCTCAGCAGATGGATTCTCAAGTGCCTATTTACGTGCATGACAACAAATTAATAAATCACATTATGTAACATGCAGGTGGCTGCTCTTTGTTCTAACTAATAATAGTTTTCTGTGTTTAGAAGAATGTATATATGTCTTTATAGCACCACTCTTTTAAGTCCAGTGAGAATATGCTGTGACCTTCCTGTGAAGAATCCATTTTGTGGGCATTACTTGTTTACGTAGCTGGATAATGTGGCGTTCACTGTGGTTGGCCATCTTATGCATGGCCTATTTCAGTAGTCTTGGGGACCTGAACTTGAGAGTTTTCTCATAACTCCTCTTCAATAAACACAATGTCATCTGCAGCACCAGGAGTGGTTTGGAGATTCAGTCAGTATAGACCTTACATTCTGATTTTACAGGAAGCAAAAATGTTACTTGTTAAGGTTTAGTTCATCATCCTCTGATGGAGCACCACACAGCTTTTGTTCATCTTCCTAAAGCAGAAAAAGCCATACAGATGCAGTCTCAGCTCAACTAGGTCAAAGTGAAGTAGTTGAATGAACACTGAGCAGTCATTACTGTGTTCATTAATCTGCAGCTTTTTAATTTTCAAAAGCAATGGAATTCTAATTTGATCTCATTAACGAAAGCTGGCAGACTTTGAAACACCTTGCAGTGTGGCAACTTCGGGATATTATGTTGCTCTCTTTTTATATGACAAAGTAAGCTGTCAGGATTGTTTTAAAGGTTTAGCAGAGAGCAGGAATGTGTCAAAACTTCTATAAAAGAGTTGCCTTGTGTACCTGAAGGAGCTGCTATACGTAATTACCTGGTACAAAAAATTTGACAGTAACAATTACGTTGTCTTTTTGCAAGGTTTTTTAAAAACAATTTCTATCCTTAGCCTCAGTTCTGCATGAGAGATAATCACACCCACAGATACAGATTTAGGTCATGTGGTACAAGGATTCCTTCGAAACAGAGGAGAACAAAATAAGGAGGGGGTCTGAACATTCCCAGAGAGAACGGTAAATGAAAAACAAGTTTCTCTTTTAGGTTCTTAAGTTTCTGAAATTCAAATGCCAAAGACAAAAGAGTTAATAGCTGAATGTCACATCTTTTCTTTAAAATAACGTACCAGCCTAAAACTGCCTGGCCCTTCTGACACTTACACCCAGGTGGAGGAACTGGGATCTTATTAAAAAAAACATTGCCTCAAAACCCAATTATTAATGGCCATCTCTAGCCTCAAAACAAGGTGACTCTTAAAGGCGTTGAATGAACGGAAGTCAAACAAATGTGAGCTTATCGTGGCCCGCGCTGTTAAGAACACCTGGCCTCCTGATCTGCATTTCCTTCAGGCGAAGCATATTTTATATTGATATCACGGTTTCAAATGTCACAGATTTTTTCAGGTCTATTTCCAGGCAAGCTGTCTGCCCTCAGCAAATGTCAGAATAAAGAGCTGCTGACTGAGATGTGGGGAAACAGAAGAGGAGCGAAAACCAATACCCTCGAGTGGAAAATTATTTTCACTTCAGCCTAAGTGGTAACAATTAACCTACACTCAGAATAAATGCTGCATATGCAGTCAAGTATCAAAGATATAAAATGGGGTTGTTTAAAAATATTAAAATACTACCTTTTGTGCTCATCAGCCCTAAACGCAGTGGACATATATAGGCCATAAGCCTCTCTACATTGTTTAAATCACTTTCTCTATTCCTGTTTAGGATACTGTCTAATTGGTTTCTAATCAATCTTATAGGCATCTTAAGTGAGTGAAAGAATTCACCGGATTTATTTGTTTAATGAGTGGTGCTACAAGTTTTGAATGCAGTTTTGCAAAACCAGAAAGCCACCATGTGTAATAAACTAGCTGAAATTACGAAAGCCGATGTATCGGTTTTATTGAAAAGGTTAATCTGAAAAGTTGCTGGCAAGAACTCATTTTGATCTTACAAGGCGATAAGTTATATAATGCACGACCAACAACACGAGAAATTTGTTTTGTTGACATGACCAATCCAATTTTTTGCTCAAAGTCACGGCTAAATACAATCACCCATTTATATTCAGGAAGACTAAATAAGCTCATATATGAAATGTATTAAGAAATTAACAAATTAAAAGGCTTACAATATACTGATCTCTTCTTACGTCATCAGAAAAAAATTAAGAATTATCTAGCTATTGATCTGGAGCAGTGGTTTTTGGCCTTTTTTTTACTAGCGGGCTGAAGAGGCAAAAAAAAAAAAACTCCAGATTTTAAATAACAATTTCTCATATTGATCAATGGTCGATTAGTTCATACACAATCTACAAGTTTGTTTTATTATCCTAGGTTTAATACATGAACTCACTTCTTTAAAAAAAACAGATACCAAAAAAAAAACCTTTATGGCCCTGTGACTAAGACATGAAGATGTAGAGAGCAGGCCAAGAAAACACGAAAATAATCCAAACTATCTGTCTTGTGCCCCTTTTTCTACTATAAATGTTAGGAAGTGCCCCTTGATGTCAGATCTCTGTGGCTTCTGTACAGGGAACAGGCCCAACAAGGCAAAATCTCAGAGCAAAGAGCACCCAAAGTGTTAAAATATTACAGGCAATAACATAAGAGAAGCTCCACAAAGGACATCAAGCACAAAAGAAAGCAGAACAGCTAGAGTTCAGTACCCCCTGCAGTAATCGTGACTTAACAAAGAAAATTAGACCAACCTTTTAGTTGCAGCCTTGATATCATTATGCTGAGGGGCTGATTTTTAATGTTAAAAGCTAATGCCTTACTTCTCAATGACAATGGTGTAGTAGTACTTTTCTTCATACAGTAATTCACCAACAGGAAGAGGATGTAACTCTAGAAACACCTATTTCACTGGGTTGCTTGTATTGCAACATATACACTTTAATTCTAATTTAATGCATCACATTGCATACATTATAATGACATAAATACATTATGCCTGACATATAACAACATCTAAAATTAGAAATGTTTATTTTCCTTCTTTCATGTCTCATTGTTTTAAGAGCAAAAAGGTTAATTAAGACAGTGATCTACAGAGAAACCACTGACTGTACTTTAAAATTGCAAATGCCTTTGAAGAATCTAACTTAGTCTACATCAATATATGAATGTTGTAATGTGCACTAAGGGAGTTTTTCCAAGTTTTATGTAACCAGACAGTATGATAATTGCATTTTATATAAGGACAAATTATAACAATTAACATGGATGATTAGCAAGCTATATAATTAACATGATTGTTAACTATGCAAGTTATGCAGAATGATGTATTACCTGATACAAAAGCTCATAACTTTTGTAATCACACTTAGCAAGTAAATGATTATTACACACATATTTATGTACTAGAATGAGTGGTTGGTATGTACTGTATACTAAAGCACACATTATTATTTTTGTGTATTCCCCCTGGCATGCCACCAATATTTTCAGAACCAAGGTCAAAGGAAGTTGGTTTAAATTCAATTTGCTTTGACTTAGAAATAATGGTTGAGGGAGTACTACTAAAGATGGGCCAGGATGTTCAACCTAGAGGGTAATTGTGGCATGAGATGCTAAAATGAAGGGACATCTGATTGGTAGAAATAAAGGAAAATTATGATTGGTCAGATGTACCTTTTGGCTAAAGCATAAAAGTGGAATTGCACTCACTGTCAGACAAGTTTTTTGGATTTTTTGGAAGTTTTTACACTTTTGGGATTAATTGGGTTTTTCATATGGATTATTAAAATTGGATTACCAAGGTGCCTTGTGTATTATTGCTGTTTGTAACTTTATACTTTTAACAAAAAACTTCTGAAGTTGAAATAAGAAGCTCTTGGCTCTTTGTCATCGTTGGGAAACCATGACAGTACACGTTTATAATATACAATAATAACAGCATTTATTGCTCCAGTGTGAAGAGGAAGACTGAAAAATGCCTATACACTGTCCACAAAAAGGGATTCCACTATCAAAGAAGAAAGACACATTGAAAATAAAGCTCAGAGAGTTTATTGCCTATAAAATACACTTTCTTCCACGCAAGGGTTCAGACTGGGTGTGACAGCACAGCCAAATGAGGGCCGCTCTGTGATGTGGAGGGGTTCGCCTGGACAGCACAGCCAAATGAGGGCCTCTCTGTGATGAGGAGGGATTCGCCTGGACAGCAAACTTCTGAGCTTAATGACAGACTCTCTGTCCTCTCCCATTCACAGACTCATTGTCAAAGTCACCCACTATAATATTACCTTAGTGAAAGAATGAAGGTATCTGTTATTAACTGTGCTTAAGTATTAAAAGTAGTTTCTGAATAAATATACTTAAGTATTAAAAGTAGAAGTATCTCATAAAAAAGTCAAAATTTGAAGAATTATAAATTTTTATTTTGTAGCGCCTTCTTTTCCAAATTACTAATTATTATTATTTATTATTATTAATATTTAAGATATTTTAGCGCTTTTATCAGCTGTTAACGAAATCTGCGGCAGTACCTCAATTTGTGATTTTTTAAATATTTTACTGGGTTTTAATATTTTTTACTGACTGACCTAAAATTGGATAAACCAACTTGAATTCTATTCTTTTCTTATTATTATTATTATTATTATTATTATTATTATTAATAATAATAAAAACCACTGTAAAGTGAAAAAAGATGTAAATTTAAATGACTTACGGCATTGTATATTGTTTACTGTTTCGGGCTAATTTGTTATTGTTTATTTAATGTAGGTCATTTTGTGACCAACTAACATTAGCTATGATTAATGAAAGCAAAATTCACAATGCAGCATGATTAGTACAAAGCCTACATACCATTACATACACAATCACAGTACTGACATTATGTCATGTTAACATTAATGTAAACAAAAAATGTTAATGTTAAAAGTATTAAGTGCTTAATACCTTAGTCACATAACTCCATAAAATATTTAATCTTTGTTTTTTATCTGTTTTAATGTTTTTGAATGCCAGAACTTAAGTGCTTTTTGGCCAGCACAGGAGGCACTTCATTCTATATGACAAATCCTTCATGCTGAGAAAGGAGAACATCTTTTGGAGATATGGACATGGGTGGTCTGATTTATTTAAAGCAGGACGTGTTGGAGACGTTATGCTAGTAGATGTAGCAGGTGTGGCAGCATCACTGCTGCTAGAGGACGATGCTGCTGCTTCCATGCTAGCTTCTTTCTGCTGCTCTTTTGACCGGCCTGAGCTTGTTACAATGAACTCACAGACTGAAAACCGAAACTTTGGAAGCATGTTCTTTTTTGTAGTAAGTAACAAAAATGCCAAGGGGAAAATGTAGTGGAGTAGAAGTATGAATTTTATTTAAGTAGTGGAGTAAAACTCAACAGAAGTTTTAAAATTCAAGTACAGATACTCCTCAAAAATACTTAAGTACTGCAATGAAGTACTATTACTTTGTTACATTACACCACTGGTGGTGTGTCTGCGTATACATCTGTCTGTGTGCCAGGGCAAAATGAAAACAAACACAAACAAAGACAGGATAATATCAGCATAAATGATGATACTACCATCAGCAGACAAGATTTTGGGAGCAGGCCTCCATTAACTAATTAAGCTGTGTGTTTCAACGAGTCATACCAAGTAGACAGTTAATGTCAGTTTCTCTATAGATGAAAGTAACTTGGAACGTATTTGCACTATGGTTGGATTACACATAAGACAAATATATATTTGAGATATAAAAGAAAAACCCCAGAAAACCCCACTGGTCCAATTCCTGCTTATGTCTTCTATGGGTCACCAAAAATTTAACCAAAGGACCTTGCCAGCCTAGGTAGTTGATTCAATTATATGCATGTGCACCTATAAAAATAACCAGTCCACAAACACTTATAAATTAATTACTTTGGTCATGGGACATAGATTTAGCTGACTGACTCTGAGCTAATGACCATTTAGTTTCTGAACTAATTATTTTACACAGCAAGTTGTTGGAGATGCAAGCCATATCTGCAGCTAGTGATGTGGCAGACATACATATTCAGCATGCCATAACACTGACAACAAAAAGGGTCGACACAGAATATGAGTCTGAAAGCACCAAAGAAGGTTCTGACCTTATTGGTTGTAAAATCATCTTCACATCAGTGCTGTAGTTACCCCAGGTCTCCCAGACCCAGTGCACCAGTCCTCAGGCGACAGAAAAGGAATGGGCTATGCTGATGAAAGTTTCAATGGATAAGTGCATGAAAGGAACACATAGCCAGAAAATCAAAAAGGCAGAACGAACAAAAAATAAAGGAAGAAATCAACAGAGGATCCCCGTCTAAAGCGCTTTTGTCTGAGACCAAGCTGCAGAACAGTAGGACAGTACATTAAAGTCCTGATGGGCTGAATTTGACGCTGATCCAATCGCTACAGGGAGGCCATTGGAATCACATTTGCAGTAAAAGGAAGTATTAATGCATTAATGGCACCAGTGCAATGGCTATGATGCCTTTTTTTCCCTCCAGCTACCCCTGACCATGGGTATGCATTAGCTTTGTGGATAAAAGACAGCTGTACCACAAACCACAGATTTGCCAAGCGAACTAGACATGGAACACATGGAACACCCTGTGTAATTCTGTAGCCCTTTTAGCCCTTTACTCACACTGTAAACTACTATCCAATGTTTCTGTCCGATGTTTGTTACAACATTACAAATCTGACAATGTGTTACAGCAGCGTTACCAATGTGCTGCTTGTTATGTGAACACAATGATAACAGCCCAACAACTGATAGGCTGAAAGTGAATTAAATAAAAATAAAAAATTAAATGACCAAAGCATAGAAACATATGAACAGAATATCCCTCTTGCAAAATACATGTAGGTTACAGTAAACACCAGTAACTCCAGTTAATGCCCAAGTGCAGAATAACAGGTGAGTGGCCTAAACACCAAACACCAAAAAATACAGTTTCCACATGTGATCTCAAATTGGAAATAATGGCTGAAGCCCTTAACATGGTAACCTGTAATACTGCCAACTTAATTTCCTAATATAATGTAGATGTGCACATTTACATAAAATTCAGACTATGAACCACTAGTTGAGGTGGTTCAGACACCTGATAAGGACGTCCCCTTGGACACTTCCATTGGAGGTCTATCAGGCACGACCTGTTGGGCAGAGGCCTCGGGGACGACCCAGGACACGCTGGAGGGATTATATCTATCGGCTGGTCTGGAATCAGCTGGGCTGAGGAGCTGGAAGAAGTTGCTAGGGCATTTCTTCTCCTCTTGCTGCCTCACAGTAGGCTGGGATGCAGAAGCCTCCTGGTTTGAATCCCAGCCCAGCCACCAGGTGTGTCCTTGAGCAAGACACTCAGCGCTAGCTCAATGTAACCCATATGTAAATTGTAAGTCGCTTTGGATAAAAGCATCTGTCACTCATTTTCTAAACTGCTTTATCCAGTTAAGGGTCTCGGGGAAGCCTGGAGCCCATCCCAGAACACATAGGGTGCAGGGCAGGGGCCAACCAGGATGGGCCGCCAACCCACTGTAGGGCACACACACACACACAACAGGCAATTTGGAGACACCAATCAACCTAACCTGCATGTCATTGGACTGTGGGAGGAAACCAGAGAACCTGGAGAAAACCCACCAAGCACAAAGAGAACATGCAAACTCCACACACACAGACCCAAGATGGGATTTGAACCCCAGGCCCAGGGGCGTGAGACAACATTGGTAACCACCACGTCACCATGCAATAAAAGCATCTGCTAAATGTAAAATGTATTCAGGGTAAAATGTACTCAATGCTTTCACTGCCACCCTAAATTGGACAAGCGATTAAGTGAATGGATGGATGGATGGATGGAAAGACCATGAATTTATCATTCTTTAGGTTTGATTAAATGTCCCGTCAGAAGGTTTAGTCTGGACCTGCATGAAAATCCAATATGTTTTTCAATAAGTGGGTTTGGGTCCACCCTGCACTGAAGGCACCAGCTGCTACTCCACAGCATTACCATAATCAGAACGGATCTCATCCTGTCACTAACTCTGCACATTACTTATTTTGGGAAATTAAATGCCTTCTGTTGTAGGTGTCGAATTCTTCTCTGAAATGGTGATTTGCACGCCACCCATCCATCCATCCAT
>JABJVR010003103.1:0-16402 GCA_025773905.1 Chitala chitala | reverse complement strand
TGTGTGTGTGTGTGTGTGTGTGTGTGTGTGTGTGTGTGTGTGTGTGTGTGTGTGTGTGTGTGTGTGTGTGTGCAACCATTGATGGGTTAGCTGTCTGTCCAGGGTGTACCATGCCTCCCACCCTAACCTCCACCCCACCTCCAGGCCAACCATATACACAAACAAGAGTAATTTTGTACTTTTTCCATGTTTTAAGTTATAATAAAAAACGACCTTTGCTGCCCATTCCTATTTCCTCCCAGCAGCATGTAAGCTTCGTTGGCTTAAAACCTTACTATGTTGTGCAGCGTACAGATCATTACAGCTACAACACATTTTATAACCACTTACAGAAGGGCTGGACAGGGCACCAATCCAGTGTAGGGCACAGGTTCGGGTACACACACACACACACACATACATACTGTACACATAAACGCATGGGAAATGGAGCACCCAGAGTTAACACGAGAAAAGCGTGACAACTTCACACACAGTCCAGATGTCAATTTACCCACTAAGCTTTCCTGTTATACACTTTATCAAGAGTAATTATTCACAGCGCAGCCCTTACAATGCTTTAAACTTTGCCTTTGATCCTGAAATATTGATGTGTGCAAAGAAAAAGCCTTAATTAAAAAGATTTTTTTATTATATATAATAAAGGATACATACATTTTTTTAACATTTTGTATTTATTTATTTATTTTATAAATGAATCTTGGCTGACAAAATTAATTTCTGGAGCTGATGTTTAAAAATACACCCATTAACGATTTTTTTCTTTTTTTTTGCAATCATTTCTCCTTCAGCTGAAATACGAAGGCCTGCTGTTGCTTCCTAGATTAACATGCATTATTGTAATAGGCATAATTTTGGAATTCTAGTCATTTCCTGCAATTGATTTTTAAATTTGAAATGAACTTCCTCATGGCAATCTTGTCTCTAGGATCGATGTTCCTCAAGTATGTAATGTGTCACGAGACTTAGGGCTGGTGACTCTTGACAAGAGTTCGGGAACAAGTAAAACACAAAGGCTCCTCAAATGATCATACAAGACACATACAGAGGGAGTAGTACTTAATACTAGTATTACTACTAATAGCACTTATTTAAATAAGTGTGGAATGGGTGAAGTTCACTACACCACAAAACAGTAAACAGTTGTTTTTTTGTTTCACTGGAAATTCATAAGCAGCAAGTTCACACACAGCTCTTTGACAAGGACTGTTTGTGGACCATGTTTTCATGTATTGTATTTTTGACATAACTCAGTTCTGTCACAAGCAGTCCTACTGTGTTCCAAAATGAGCCTCGTTTTTCTTTGTTCCATATAAAATCTAGTTTCCAGCAGTGCAAAGTAAACGTGCAGGTAAAAATATGTACAATTGAAACATTCATCAAATTTTTGAAAATGTATATTTATCTGCACAGTTATCTTACATTTCCCATCAGAAAAAAAATAGTGTCATGGACCATGAACTTCTCTCATTTGCTATTACAGAACAATTTTACACACTGGTAAGCATTCACATTTGTCACTACAGCTCACTATTCAACATTTGCACACCCTTGTAAATGCAAAGTTTGCAGAAAAACCATGGACACAAAAGGTATTGAATTAGTATCGGCAAATCTTCACAGCGCTGCTTCATTAAGGGTAGTCATCTTTACCCACATCAGCCTGGCATAAAAAGCACACATAAAGCCAGTCAGCATTCTCTGTTCATTGTTAAATGGTACTGGTATTTTCTCCTCTTAGAACAGGAAGCATAAAACTAGACCAAAGGACCTGGACTCCAGCCGCACTCAGGGACAGCAGTTCATGGAAGAGGTAGCAGATGTGCCAGCATTCAATTCAATTAGAATTTGAGTTTCCAGCTCTGACAGCGATGACTGCCGACTTTGGCATTCTGGCAGAGGTCAGCGAGGTGAAAATGGCTCCTCCGAGGTCTGACAAAGCATTCAGCCACGCTGAGCTCTGCCGACCTCTCTAAATAAATTCTTGAAACCTGCTCGGAGTCTTAATTGTCCTGTCATGTGACACACGTTTGTAGCCGCTGTCAAAGTTTATGTAGCCACAGGCCCTTCCGTTCCACACCACATATATCGGAATTATCGGGAAGTTATCGGAATGTATCGGAATTATCACGAAGAAATTGCACCAACTGGGCTTTGCCCCGTCTGCTGGTCAAACAGCTGCTCAACTTTTTTTTTACCCGACTGGCTTTACATCAAATGTTTCACACACGTTTTTTAACATCTTATATGTAACATGGGCTCTTTGTTAAGGCCTTATTTTTACACCAAACCTGTGAAAGGCATGCTGAGATGTAAAGCTTTGACTGTGTTCAAATGGAAAACCTACACAAAACATTTCAGGCAATAACTAATGGATTTTCCCCTGGCCTGTGAACAGCAATTTCAGAAGAGCTTAACATGTCTGTAGGACTAAAGAACGTCACACATCCACTAACCTTTGTCCACCCACTGTGAACATCACAATACTGACTCATAGATAGAGGCTTAGGGCATTAAAAAAATTCACCGCAGAATGACTATGAGGAAATGCAAACTGAATCCCTTCATCAGTGCCCGTAATTTTTTGTCTCTTCCTGTGTTCTTTCTCTAAGGCCTCATCCCTTCCACTATAACTCACCAATGTTTATACTACTCCACCCCCTCTTCCTTGACACTACAGGACACATGATTGGTTATTCAATAAAGCAGTAGCACAGAGAGAGAGAATCACTGCCTTTGAACATTGCCATGAAATAAGAAATGGGAATTAGAGCTGGAAACCTTCACCCTGGCACATGGCACCACTTAGGGCAAAGACCCTTTATTGAGAACACAGATGATGCACAAGGTCTTCCTTCTTTGTGTTCTGATGGAGGACTGGGGGGGTGTTGTCCTCAACAAAGCCACCACCCTCAGCACCCCCGCCTCCACTGTGCACGTGTGCCCTGGGAAACATGGTAAGGCAAGGCAAGACACTCATGGAGAATTGGATTTGAGCGCGGCCGAGGCAGGCTTGTGAGAACACGTTTGCTGCATTTCTCTCGTTGCTATGGAGAAATAAAAAGACACCCTTGTAGTGCTCAGTCCTTTTGACGGACAGGAGACATTAAGCGTTATGCAAAGGAAGCCATTACAAGCGCCCTTTCAAAAACAAGAACATGTTGATGCATCTTGCAGACAAGGATATTAGCGTGCATACAGTGATACATGCATTTGGATGAGATATGTTAATAAAATGACACAAAAAAATGCAAGGAGCATGTGTTTCAACGTGTGGTTAATTATTGAAAGCAGAAGACAGAGAAAGCTTTGTATTAACACACCTTGGATGTGATTTTTGTCCAGCAACTTACTCAAGCAGTCAAGCAGAGAGACTCAGCCTGCTGATCTTTTCTGTTCACCCCATGAGGCACCAGGATCCATGTCACACACAGAGCACAGAATTGACAAAAGGACATCGCAGCACACTTTTCGGTTTCCCAGTCAAAGCCCAGACGGGACACACAGAACCAGACGAGATGTATTAAGAACAGCAGGGGAGGAGCAAACAAGGAGAGGGCCAGGGCCAGTTCTGCCGGAGCCCTTTAACAGACAGCAGGTGCCTGGCACCAGGGGTGAGCCCCTGTTTGCAGTATCAGAAGCTGAAAGAAGAAAAAAGAGAGTCTGTCCTTCAGATTCAGGTTTAAAGCCACACATCCATCCATTCACCCATAATGGAGTTAATGTTTATGGAGCTCTGGAGGCTGTCCAAGAAAGCAAGGGGCTTAGAGCAGAGTATTATGCATAGGGCAGGTTCTGAGTCCTTGTACTGCTAATGGTAGGATACACAGTACTCCTAACGGCAGGATACACAGTACTCCTAACAGCAGGATACACAGTACTCCTAATGGCAGGATATACAGTATTCCTAACGGCAGGTTATGCAGTACTCCTAACGGCAGGATACACATTACTCCTAACGGCAGGATACACAGTACTCCTAATGGCAGGATATACAGTGCTCCTAACGGCAGCATACACAGTACTCCTAACGGCAGGATATACAGTACTCCTAATGGCAGGATACACAGTACTCCTAATGACAGGATATACAGTACTCCTAACGGCAGGATATACAGTACTCCTAACGGCAGGTTATGCAGTACTCCTAATGGCAGGATACACAGTACTCCTAATGGCAGGATACACAGTACTCCTAACGGCAGGATACACAGTACTCCTAATGACAGGATATACAGTACTCCTAACGGCAGGATATACAGTACTCCTAACGGCAGGTTATGCAGTACTCCTAATGGCAGGATACACAGTACTCCTAATGGCAGGATACACAGTACTCCTAACGGCAGGATACACAGTACTCCTAATGGCAGGATACACAGTACTCCCACTAATTGCAGGCCAATTCATTAATTCATCGCAGAACATTTTTTTTAAATGTAAGCATAAACTGCATAACATATGTGTTATATTTGATCAATCATTACACTTTCAGTTTCACATTACAGTTATTGAAAAAATGACAAGTTTTCCTCATGAGTTTAAACCTCAACTAAACATATTGATAAATAATAATGTGCAAAAGTTGCTGGTGCTACTTTTGGCCTTTAGCTTTAAGAACTTTCATTCACAGTATTTTTAACAACATAATGTCATGATAGTGGATACTGAAGTAATTTTGCTGCAACCTTGTAGTATTAGTAACTAAATTCCCATAGTGGAAGTAAAGGTTCAACTTACCACAAATAGTCTATTTTAGGGCATGTTCTGAGTCCTAGTACTGAGTCCTCCCCCATATTGCAGTGAATTAGATTTTTTTTTTCTAGTAATAAAACCATATCTGCCTCTATAGCTCAGCGGGGAAGCAATGGGTCAATACTGTACTGTTGAGGGATGAATTTATATGTCACGATTAATTTTCATTATTCTTGTTACAGAGTCACACTTACAGAAGATGCTAAAAAGGTGCATGCAATTACATTCCCAAGCCAATCTGTTCTTGAATTTTACCAACTGCTCTGTAGTACAACGCTAATTTCAAGCCATGCGGTTGTGTAGTAGTATTCTAATTGGCCAGACAGGTAGGAAGGAATACCCCATCTTAACACTCTGTTACATTAGCATAGACACCAAAACTGTAGACATAAGCTAATGCCCTGAATCTCTTTAACAATGACATTATTAAAACATTGTAGGCAGTTAATGGGGCCTTTAACATAAGTGGAGAAATACAGGATGCTGAATGAATGAAAGATATTTTAATATATTAGAAGATAATAACATTCTCAAGTTCAATGGAAATCTCAATAATGGAAGCTACAGAAAAAAGGCTCTTCTTGCCTTCTTATGAAACAAGAAATGTATCAGTCACGGCAGGAAGGTTATGATGAACTAATTCCATGCTTGTTGTCATAAGGATTCACCAGAGAGGTGATGTGACTGTTCTGTTATCTTAGCCATTGTAAAATGTGTCCATCCACATGCAAATAACATGTTACCACGGTAATAGTCAATATCATGTAAAGGCAGGTCAGAATTACCAATACAGTAACTTGCATATATTCTAAGCCCCCCCCCCCCCCTTCTCTGCCTTTGTTGAACATCTCTGGCTAATTAAACAATAAAGAATAACAACTTTGGAAATAACATTGGAAATAAACTAACTGTTATTACCTGTAGCGTATCAAAATTACTTTGCCCAGTGTAAGAGCTATACACAGTTAGTGTTGAATACAGGCTGCCCTTCTTTCTTTCCAAGTCCGGCACCAATCTCCGCATCAGTGGATGCCAGGATGGATCTCTAATTTGCTGTGTGTAGCCAATTAAGCAATGAGCACCTTTGTAAACCCCCAAAGCAGGACACAAAGGACTTCTGAACACCGTATGTAGTCCTCTTTCAGAGCGTCGTGACAGCCAGCAAAAATAATGACCGGCCATGCGATCAGGGAAGATCTGTCAATATGCCTTCTTTGTTCTGAGCTGACTAAAAATTCACATGTAACTTTCATCTGGTGTTCTTCTTGTTCTTTGTGCAGAAAATTTTAATTAGTCTAGAAGCCAATTTACATTTTTCATGGCATTTACGTAGCATTTTTTGTACAGCTCAACAATGTTGAAGAGGTTATGCCTTCAGTTTTACTTCTAATTGTATTGTACGAAAGTCAACCTTTTCTGTTAAGATAACTGTCTACATTACATGAAAAAGCTGAAAGTATTAAGCAATTAACAACATGGGGCGTCTGTAGCCCAGTTTGACCATTTTTGAATGCAGACAGCTATTAAGCATTAAATAAATTAAAAAGGCCTTCAGCATTACTGGTATCTTTAATTATTAATAATTTTATACTATAATTATCAATTTTATTAATTTATGCACTAAGTTTCAGTAGCAAATACTTAGATAATACTGCAGCGAAAGAGCAGGTTATGAGATATTATTCACTGTATTGTTTATACATATGCCAAAAAGCAGTCCTAACTCTTTATCAAACAGATAGCTAGATGAGGCAATTGAAAAATGAAAATGCTTTTTAATGAACTGCAGAAAATTTTTACACTTTATGTAAGCATATATACTGCAGACCTGTGGACCATGCTGTAAATAAATCTACATAATCCAGTATCCTGGTCACGTTTACTGATGTTTTATGTTTGACAGAAATTATCAACCTAACTACATAAAGATAAATGACAGAATCTTTCAGTGCATCGTTATTGGTACACTGGCTTCTTAAAAAATATATTTTTTTCATTTTATATTTCACACTTTCTACATGAAACGGTCACAAATGCTAAATTTGCCTTATGTAAAAACAAGCAAAGTCTTAAGACACAAAAACACGCTAATCCCACATGCAGAGAAGGCCAGGAAGCCAGACTTCACTGAAACAAAAGGGTGCAGGCAAAAAACATGGTGTAAAGGACAGGCAGAAGGTTGAACAGCTGGGTGTTTCAGCTCAGGTTAGAGACTAGACACAGGGAAGATATGGATGTCAGGCAAGTGGGAACAAGGAGCGAGGTAGGGACACATCTGGGAAGCTAGAAGACAAGGTTAGGCAGCTGCTCCATAAGCAGGCCTGACACTCAGCAGTACTTCACGCAGGCTTGCAGATACACTCAGTACTTAAGGCATCACCTTCTCTCATCAAAGATGCTCCTGATTAGACTAACTGCTCAATCCAATAGACTAAGTACTTGTGACAGATGACTAAAGCAACAGAAACATTTTTTGAAAAGTGTTAAAAGCTAATTCCTTTGGACATTATTGTGGGCAGAAGTGTCTTGTCGTTACTGTAACACAGAAGCTGTCCTCTAAAAAAGATAATCAGTTCTCAACTTAAGCTATTTAGTTTGTATTACTACTTGGGCCAGTCTTCAGTTTGTGTCAATAAAGTCTTGAGGTCGCCTTTCAAGATAGCCTTGTTTCCTTTATCATGTGCCTTTCATTTACAGAATAAAGTTACAAGTCTACTTGTTTACACAGCCTTATTTGTACACAGATTCTTATCTGTGACCAAATCCATTAACTGCATCGACACTCTTGGCCTGGCAACAGCAACAATAATTCAGCTGACAGTAAAAACAAGAGGTGTGATTACAGACAGAACTAACCTACACCAAGACACCTCTGACCCTAACTGCAATAACAGAGATCATGTTAATGATAGAAATTGTACTAATGGCTATACAAGATATTGAATAAACCAGTGCTTGAATTCATAAAGTTTGAAGCTTATGAGAAAAGAGAGCAACCTTTGGTCATGTTAAGAACAACACCGGGTCTATAGCTAGTGAGCGTTTAAGTCACAATTTACATGTATATGATGGAGGACTGACATTGTGGATACTGATTTTTCAAAAGAAATACCCTTCAGTTTTCCTACAGTAGGGTAAGCTATACAGTAAAAGACTTCAAGGGAAAGGGAAAAAGCAACAACCTTACTGGTACAGTCACAAACTAATAACGTGTATTTACGCTGCACCTAACAGAATAATCATTTTATTTCAACCATAAATCAGAAATCCACAGGGAAATGATGATCATGGTCACAGTTTAAATTTTTTCAGGTACTATCAGTTGAAAATACTTTCTTAAATTTTACAGTTTTCAAATTTTTCAAACTGTCCTAAGTCCACGACAACCTGTATATAATATTGCCAACCTTTTCTGGGAATGAGATATGAAAATCAACCATACTGATAATTTTCTACAACAAGGCCAAGAACATGTTATGAAGGCTAACAGTCACAGATATGATTCAACAGAGGACAATTTTATTGAAAAACTAAGCAAAAATCCACAATATGAAAATGTAATCAATAACAGACAAGTAATCCAAATATCCACTAAAACTGAAACAAAGACAGAATACAAGAATAAAACCAGCAGAAAAATTGAGCAGGATGAATAACCATGACCAGTGAAAAGCAGAAAAGGATCAGGATCAGAAGCCAGCATGCCCAAAACCGCACAGTATTGTACTGTGCCATGACAGTACTTCACAGAAGAACAGTGGGCAGAAAGCTGTATATAAAGGAGTGTCAATGACGAGTGACAGGTGTGGTTATAAGATGATTGACAGTGTGACCTGGAAGGGTGTGGCTATAAAGTAGTGGGTGTGGTAATAAATTGTGTGGCTATTGTGTTTGCATGAGTCTGTGTCTATGAACAAGGCTGCTATGAGTTTATGGAATCTAGATTAGTTCCTGGCGTGACACATCTGTAATCTCCTGACACAGAGTCTTCATTAAAGGGCCACTGCGTTTTGGACATAGTCATATTAGCAATATAATTTAACAGGGGAAAAAAACTGGCATCACTTTTTAAGCACAAATATGAAAAAGAATTTTATAGACAATGGTGGTCTAGAAAATGCTTGTTTAATGCTGCCTTCTCTTTGTCATGCTTTCAATATCAAAGGTAATGTAAGTCATGAATTAAATATCAGTCACATTAAGAAATGATTTCTCACCTCCTCTAACACAGAAATAGCAACCTAATTGAAAAGATAATTGCTTCTTTATTCAATCATGGGCTCCATTGTTCAATGACATCCCTTTACATCATATTATAAACACTTGTCCCAAAATTAGAACTACCAAGCAATTACTCAAAAAGTTCATTATTTTGCTCTGTGTGGGAGCAAAAATGGACAGGAACATTTAGGAGAGGACTGTATGTCATCTGAACAGCCAGAGGATCTTCTGTTTTAGAGGAATAGGCTTAAAACACCAATTCTCATTGTGAAATCAACATGTTAACTGGTCGTGGTTTAAGGCTTTTTAATTTATGATGACATCATTGATTTAGAATGCAGAATCATCGCTATCTGAATCTTTGATATTAAGTACATGCTCTTTTCTAGCTATCCCTCGCATTTACTCTTGTGTAATTCAAATGTTTCTTCCAAGAATCTCCTGTTAAAGAGAGTTCAATGTTATATGTAAAGCATAACTCCTTTAGGAAAAAAGTTTGTTTGATGCAAGCAAGATCTTGAGCCCACCAGCTATGCAAAAACAATAACTTACATAAGTATTATAAAACAATGTACACAAAAAACAAACAAAAAAACTAAAAAAGTTATAGCCGATCCACAGCTTTTGAAAGTGAGATTCTGCTATTCCACAATGAAAATGGACTCCTTACAAATTAACAACGGAAGGTAAATGATTAGTGTAGTACTGCAGATAATATGAATCAGTTTAAGTTAGAACCAGAAGTACGGCCAACAGGAATTATAACCTGGAAATCTAATTATTTTCCAAATGAGCTGTAGATATGTTGTAAAACTGAGATTGAGTTATGGGACCTACTGACCCACCTGTCCACTTATCCCTTTCAAACAGCCCCCTGCCCAAACAGCCTAGGGCAGGGGGCTGTACCCTTCACTATCAAAAAATCCCAAAAGACTAATTTCTGGTTCCTCTCACCCATTACAGGGAATGCTACTGCATAGGGGTGGAACAGCCACAGGTAGCTCCAGAACTGCGAGTTGCCAACCTCTGGTTTAGGGCACAAGGCAGGGGATACCTTGGACAGGACACTAAAGTTTTGTAGCCTAATGCATTCCCAATAAAAAATTGAGAGATAATAAAACTTTTTAAATATACATACAAAGCAATCTAAGTTAAATTATAAAAAGCAGCAGTCATAACTGCCGTGTGTAAACACAAAGGTTTAAGCGGAAAACTATACAGCAAACATGACAGTGTTCATTTGACACAGAATGTTTATGCTATAGTTCCATTTGGACCAATATAAACAATCTCAGTGTAGTTGGAACTATATAAGCACTCTCAGTGTTAAATTAACACTGCCTGTTTTGCTGTGCAGTAAACTCAGTCATCTGCTTGACCACACACTGCAGATATGATGACATCCTACTTGGCTCAAGTCCAGAATGATACTATCTGAAGTCTGCCAGCACTGCTTCTTATCAGAGTGGATCAAATGTTCAATTTAATCCTGCCCTGCATCAAAGGTGTTCAAAGAACACTCTAATCCCATAGATGAGGATCCACAGTCTCTAATTGTCATGGAAATAGATCATAATTGAAAAATAAAGTGCCAAGTGTCATATGACAGCTTTAAAGATTTTATCATAAAGTGACCTCAGGAGGCTATTACATCAGCTCTAATTAGATAGATCCATATGACAATTACACGCAGAACAAAGGGACATTTAGGGAAAAAGTGAGTACAGTAAAATAGCAGAGGTCAAAGTTGTCCTCTCAGGTATAATTCACTTCAGACATGTACTCGACCTTTGAGAAATCGTTTCATGGGGTATACCTCACCTTTAAGAACTCGTTTCATGGGGTATACCTCACCTTTAAGACATTACTTAATGAGTGAAACTTCAAGAAGATATTAGTGGGCAAAGCAGTTAACTGTAGCATACCAAAATTCACAATAAAATAAAAAAAATGTGAACCAACTTTATTTACAGTAAATGATAACAAAACTTTTACATCTTGTGTAAGTAAGATTTACTCTGGATGGTCAAGGGCATCTGATGTGGTGCTTTACTCAGAGTGACAGTATATAAAGAGTTAAATATAATAAATATTCCCTCCTTGCTTTTAAAGGGGGAGTGAAAAATTACACACGTACCTTTATAACAGATCAAATGCAGCATTTAAATTAATTTAAGCCTGCATTTTCAGTAGTTAGCGCTTAGAACCATAGACTGCCACATATAACATTGGTCAATTTGATGACAATTTTTCTAACAATTCAACACAATTGTAAAGGCTATAATTTTGAGATTATTAGTATGAACCATTTTCCACATTCAGAATGTACAACAAAGCCATCAAATTAAGGCCAAAAGATTAATTTCAGAAGAAGGGGTTATGTCATCCCACAATTAACATCAATGGTATCAGGTTACCATTAAACATCAGCTTATGGATCTGTTTCTGGAGGTAGATATGTTGGAAGCAGAGCTGGCCCTCACCAGTTTGGTGCCCTAGGCAAGATTTTTAATTTTTCAGTCATTTGGGGCACCAGTGGCACTCCTATGGATGGTCAGCGCCCCTATCGTTTGCATATACAGCCTATGCCCAGGGCCAGCTCTGAGAAGGTGCTCCTTTACAACAAAAAGATGTGTTTGGCCCAAACACTGATACACATTAATCATCTGTTGCAATCATTATTAAGCCTCTCAGCATTTCTTAGATGTAGATAATAACCAGGAAACAATCCGTTGGTTTTGAATTCCTCATTTGAAACCGATAAAGGCAAAATCTGATGTGCAGTCAATTAGAGCCCTCTGTTGGCCAAGTTGGGAGTAGCATCCTCTCTGACCTTCAGAAGGTACAACAGCTAACTTTTCCGAAACAGCTAAATTTGCTGACTGTGAACGTCCTGTTAACGTGACTGTATGGTGGGAATTTCCATTCCAGGTCTAAACCTAACCACTGGAAATGGAACCACATAATCACAGGTCTAATGGATCACAGCCCAATATTTGAAATAGTACATTCTAATTAAAAGCAGAAACTGAAGCCATGAATTTGAATTGCTCACCCAAAGGAACAAGACCCTTCAGCTATATCCATAGTAGGAACTGGATGAACTTCAGAGAAGAGAACAAGTGCCTATGCTTCAAGGCTGTGGAAGATGAAAAGTTGAGCTAATGTGAGTCTTGCCTTCGAGGCCCTGAGCACTAGTTCCAGTGTAACTGTCTGGGAACCTCATAGCATGACCATCTTCCCTCATTCATAATAATCTCATAGCATGACCATCTTCCCTCATTCATAATAACCTCATAGCATGACCATCTTCCCTCATTTAAATAAACACAAGAGCAAAAAAACAAGAACCCTACTCCTCAAAAAGTCATGGTAAAAATCAGGGTCTGTAATGTATCGCACAACCCACTCCTCAGAAATAAGGTGTAATGTTGTTAGTGACTGATAAAGTTTATGGGAAACTGGATGTTGTCTTATGACTACAGAAATTTCGCTTTGTCTAAGGTCAGAAAGCATTCCCTCCTAGCAAAATGTTTGCATTCATCTTCAAATTAATGGAAACACAATCCACACTTGTATGGGTTGTGTCATTACATACAGGCTAACATTGTGACCAGGGTGTCCCTGCACAGTTCACTTTCTGCTCCAGAATGTTATGATGGGAAACTGCTGCTGTGATGGTGGCAAAACTGAGTGAAGTACCATGAGGACATTTCACCTGGATAAATGCAATTGTAAAAAAGTGGTCTTTTTGTTCAAAGGGAAACCTGACAGAGTAGTGCTAAGCATCACATACTGAAATATTTAATGAGAGGTTATTTGTATAAACATGCAAAAATGTACTTGTGCCATAACAATGATAACAGCAGCACAAAACCAGAACATAACTGACAAAATATCTTCAAGCAAGCATTTTTCATTGTCTCTTTAAAAACAATATAAGAAAGTATGAACTCATTAAAATTTTGTTTTGATTGCATGAAGCCTTTCAAAAAACCCTGTTTTGGAAAATAAAACATTAGGTAGAACATCTATGCAATGAAATTAAAAGAAATTAATAAATTTTATGCTTGGGGCTACCCTTGAAAAATACAGCTCTATTTGACCTCCTTGAAGGCCCGGCATGCTCAGTGCCCAAACGGTCTTCAGTCTGATTGTGAAATAAGGAGGCTAAAACAATTCCTCTTAATTGTGACTCATTTGGCTATAACACTAATTTTTAATTGCCTTCTCTACAGCCACCAAAAAATTGACTGGCAACAGCAACTAACAAAACAAATAACAACACAAAGAAAAGAGAATCGTGGCTTTCCCTGCAATGCCTAATCAACTGCCCAAAGAAAACATTTAATGAATTCCATGGTTTTGTTCTGAATGCTCACACTAGTGTGTTCTTCCAAATTCAGGGGCCTGTGCGGGTGTGCCTCAAAAAATGCTCAAAACACTTGAAGACTTAGATCATTATAAAGAATTCTATAAAAAGCATGTGTTTTACTCGCATAATCATTTTATTACAGGTTGCTACGAGAATCACATCTAAAGAGAAAACCACATACACACTTCACATATCTACCAAGTTTCTTTTTGATTAACTTGCAAATATATTACACATATTATCGTGTAATTTTTTTAATTCATATACCAGCAAAACTAGATGCTCTCAGACAAATGACAATTACCCACGGAACACTGGGAGTGCGTGTTTCATTAAATTCCATGTTGTGTGTATGGTGTAATTTACAACTGATTATCTGAAAGCTCACAAACATGGCAACTGGCTGACAGTGCACAATGTCCACACAGCAGCGTGTGCCGAATTGGTCCCAATGGGCAAATTGCTCATGTAAGTGCGCACACAGGGGATGTGTTCCCAGGTGACAGTTTCACACTTGTGTAAGTGTATTTTGTTTCGGAGAAGGTGGCTCCAGAACTTCTCATGCACTGCTATGTATAATCTTTCATATGCCTGGACAAAGCTCTCGTTCACACGTCGGATCGTTATGTACACACCACCGTTAAGGATATTTGTTCATAACTGCAAAGGAACATTGCTGAAGTATTAACAGCAGCAGGCCTCCCAGGGGTAGGTGCGTCCCCTAGACACAAGGAGGTCTTTATTTCGCTTGCCCAGTAATCATGCATACAAAATTTACACAGAGGTTTTTACCAGCAGAAAGAACAGTGTGTGACACACGAGTTTTCATACATCATCTTGCAGACATTAAATTCTACTCTCATAAATATGTGATCCTCACTTTTTCAACCAAAGAAAAATAGCTGAGAACTTATACATTAGCAACGTTTTATTTGATTTGCAAACTAAAATTTCAAAACACAATGAATATAAAAAACCTACATTTCAAACAGTACGGTATAATCCTGAGCATTCATAAAGTTCTCCTTGATAAATAGTTTAGTGATGATCTTACTTTCTTTACATTATCCACATTAACGAATCAAGGTGATGATACAGGACAACCCTAATTGAACGGTAAGTAACGGGCTACGTTAACCTGGACTGACAGAGAGCTTCGTGTTGAGTGCGTTGGGCCAGACGCGACAACTTTCGAATCTGCTGCGTGAACTTAATGTACAGAACATCGCTGAACAATGTCTATACATATAACTTTCATTTTACAATAGAAATCCCAGTATTTTAAACAGTAAATAAACCTAAATGTCAACGAGTCATATCTCTGCTCGGTAATACGATCCCACTGCAATTCTAAATAAAAACTTCTGTATAATAATAATAACAATAACAATAATAATAATACATTATGATGGCACACGTTTAACATTACATTTTCTATATTTTTACCCCAAAAGAGTAAATGTAACGTGTGAAAAAGGTGTTGACCAAATCTCTAAGCACTTGCCTTCTCCGTTGATGACAGAAACCTTTTCAGCCTCTCGGCTGACCTCGGAAGCCGCATTTTTAATGACCTCCGTCTGGCTTTCGTTCGCAGTCAGACTGATCCTTCCCTCATTCTCCACTTCTTTGACCGAAACTGTCGTGGTTTTCCTTTTCCTCAGCGTGGATGACAAGGTACCCATTCAGAAAACGGTACAGCACGAAAAAACGGGAAACAAAGCTTTGAGAACGTTACTTTAAAATACAGAAACCAAGTGCGTCAAGGCGAGGACATGATTCTTCTTCTACAAAAAGTATTAACAAAAAGTGCGTCCACTCTGTTGTAACGCATCCGTCATGTGCACCGATTTGACTTGGGATATTCTTATTCTTAACACCGTTGCAGGTGTCCAGTAACACGCAATCTTGCAGCAGATGCAACCCCTAGGTTGATTTACTATAGTACTGTGCGATGTGCACTAACGCAGCTGATGCAATGCACGTTTTCTTACATTCAGCATCACAACCGGTTTGTGCCATCTTGGAGACAAGTTGTACTGTTATACCCACACCTCAGGGAATGCTTAGATGAGACTTAAAGTTTCCTGGCATTTGATGGCATGGACGATTTAATTTTAAATGAGCATTGCTACTTGTTATAAAACTATCGTTGCTTGCTATTAACATCTAAATATATGTCGCTTTCAAACGAGACCAACAAATGGACAATAAACAGAAATTAAGTGCTTGTAGTTGAATCGCTATACTGAGTTCGACACATTTGTAAGAAACGCGAAATTTGATTAGGTTAACTAAGCTCTTTCTCACCTTGTAGGTATGCCTATAATGTTACAATAACAACAAGAACTTGCAAAATGACATTTGACTGTTATGTTAGAAGAGTAAGAAGTTTCTACATTTCCCCTGGAGGAGACAGATTTCATTGCATCATATTTTAAACAAAATCAAAGGACATGCACTACAGTTTAGCATGGCTGACATTGTGTGACTGGTACACCCAGCTAGCACTTCTGCCCTCTAAACCACAACCTACAGTAACTGAATGTTATTTATCATGTCAAATTAACTACAAATTGAAGTAACCCATTCACCAAACTGCCTGGAAAAGAGGTTGCACCATTTAACACGATCATGTGTACAAATGTTAGTAGTAATGGTTAAACATACAACTGAATCTAAACTTGTACTCAGTCAAAAAACTAAAGTAACAATCCAAAACTCAAGGAGACAGCACACCAGTTACCTTAAGCTTCAATGAGAAGAAATAAGCACAAACATTTGTTCTTATTATTTCTCATTAAAGCTTGTGGTAACTAGAGTGCTGTCCTCTTGACTTTCACATTAAATATGCACTTACAATAAAACCTATAAAACCTTTACAGTTTTTACTCATTCACAGCACTTAATTTACACAACATGTATTTGTGCATTTGTGTGTTGTTTAAATATTCAAGACATGCAATTTACAGCCTACAAGAATTGTGGAAAAACAGTTGGCAAAAGAGATTATAGACATTAACTAAAGATACTGCAACAGCTAGCAAGATTATC
>JABJVR010003102.1:0-16403 GCA_025773905.1 Chitala chitala | reverse complement strand
ATGGTCAAACATTCCCATAGACACACTCCTAAACCTTGTGGACAGCCTTCCCAGAAGAGTTGAAGCTGTTATAGCTGGAAAGGGTGGGCCAACTCAATATTGAACCCTAAGGACTAAGACTGGGATGTCAATAACTTCATGTGCATGTAAAGGCAGGCATCCCAATACCTTTAGCAATATATTGTATTGTATTTATATGTGGAGTAAACCTAATGATCGATAGATGATGGAACCAGTTATTCAGGGCACATGAGTATTTCACTATATGCATGCTTTCATAGATTTTTGGTCATTTGTTAACAAAAAAGAGAATAAATATTTTTGGTAGTAATAAATGGTGTATAACAAAGATGTACGTTTAAGACAATTCTGGATCTGTAAAAGACGTTGAAGTCACATGACCTCAAACAGTAAATGGTCTACAAAATATCGCCTCTTCATGTGTTTGCAAGAAGATATGTATTGACCTAACTTGGAACAGTTAGGTGAGAAAAAAAGCACACTTCCTGGAAATTACACATTTAAAAAATATGGCTAGTTAAATGTTATTGGATTGGTGGTTCAATGGGTTAAATGTAAGGCTGGGATTTGGAAGTTTTGTGGTTCAAGGCCCAGTTCCTAGGTGTATCCTTGAGCAAAACACCCAAATTCTAGCTCCCCCAGCACTGCATATACACTATATGGACAAAAGTATATGGCCAAACCTCTTAATTACTGAATTCAGGTGTTTCAATCAGACCCGTTGCCACAGGTGTATAAAATCAAGCACCTAGCCATGCAGTCTCAATTTGCAAACATCTGTGATACAAAATGGGTCCTTCTGAAGAGCTCAGTCAATTCAAGCATGGTACTGTGATAGGATGGCACCTTTGCAATAAGACAGTTAGTGAAGTTTCATTCCTGCTGGATATTCCACAGTCAACTGTTAATGATATTATAGGAAAGTGGAAGCGTTTAGGAACAATAGCAACTCAGCCATGACACAGAAGACCACGTAAAATCACAGAGGGGTCAACGACTGCTAAGGCGTATGGTGCATAAAGGTCTGCGATGCTCTGCTGATTCCATAGCTGAAGACTTCCGAACTTCCACTGGCATTCATGTAAACACAACAACACAAAGCAAAGATTATGAAGACATGGTTTGATGAGTTTGGTGTGGAAGAACTCGACTGGCCCACACAGAGCCCTGACCTCAACCACATCGAGAACCTTTGGGATAAACTGGAACGGAGATTGTGAGCCAGGCTTTCTCCTCCAACATCATGCCTGACCTCATGAATGCTCTACAGAATGAATGGGAAGAAATTTTCACAGAAACACTCCAAAATCCTGTGGACAGCCTTCCAAGAGGAGTGGAAACTGTTATAGCTGCTAAAGGGAGACCAACTCCATACTGAAGTATATGTATTTGAACACCATGTCATTGCAGTCCCTGTTGTTGTAAAGGTCAGGCGGCCGAATACTTTTGTCCATATAGTGTAGCTGCACACTGTTCCCCTGGGAGGATGGGTAAAGAGAACTGCTATCGCTGTAACATGTATATAAAGTGATGTAAATTGCTTCATATAAAAAAGTCTGTGAAATGAATATATTGATCTTTATATTTGAACATACTTTAAATTGATATAATTAAATTACTGACACTGAAAAGTTATACTTTACTATTACATTCCCAATTATCTACAAAAGAAATGTAATTTTCTGAGGAGGGAAAAAGTCAATACACCTTCAGCTTTATTATCCATAAAAAAACACAGTTAGTATCAGTGCCAGTCTGTATCATTAGCAAATCAGCAAAAAATATATTGTAAATTGGAGCTCTATACACCCATTATTAATCAGTAACTTTCTCTGATTTGGTTTTAACCAAATAGGTTTTAAACAAATATGCTGTGAGTTTACATCATATTCATTCATTGTATTCATCATCAAGTCTGCAATTATTCATCAAGATTTCTTAATATCCTTAAAAAATATTAGTTACACCCATATTATTTTATAATTATTTTTATATTAATAATTGTGCTATATCCATTTTCCCCTACCCTGTATACAGTATTGGGTGGCCTGGAGCCTGTTCCAGGGAGCCTGGGACACAAGGTAAGGTACACAAACAAAGGAGGATGTACAGTAGGTAACCCACCTGCCCTGAATGCCTTTGGGGTGTCAGAAGGAAACTTGAATGCCCAGAAAACACACACACACACACACACACACACACACGCATGCACAGGTAGATGTAACAAAATCTACAGACAAATGCAAGCCAAATTAAAACCCACAAGCCCGAAAAACTAAGACTACAGTGCTATTCACCAAGGTACCACAGGTAGCCTTCATTTTAATTTTATGTCAGTTAAAACATGACCAGTTTCTCTTCATAGCACTTGCAATTAAACCAGAGTCGGCCATCCCAGCTTTCCACCAAATGTATGCAATGCGTTGACCAAATGGTGGTCAAGGAGATACTACACAAAGTAACACAAAGGAGTCTGTAGTCATCGACTCCTGCAGACAATGCCAGTAGGATGGAGAAAATTTACATACTTTTTCATAACTCATACATACTTATACATAATTTTACAATTCCTCTCTACTGTAAGGGGAACTAATACTGAAATTAGACTATATCTGGACAATCACTTTTTTGTGTCACTATTCATATACATATTTTCATATATATGCGTGGTATTACTGTATTACTGTATTTTATCATATTAGTGTGATTTTTTTTTTTCGGTTCTTTCTTGTCAAGTAGAGAGCAGCTGTAACAAGGCAAAGCAATTTTCCCCTGGGTTAAATAAAGTTCCTGAATCTGGAATCTTCTACAGTTAAAGTAAAAACAAAAGGTTCGTGGACAAGAAAAAACTAAGAGAAAGTTAGATATTTAAAAATAACAACTCTTCCTTAGTAATTAGGCTTTCTGTGCCAGATCTTTCCAATAAACATAACACATCTAGGACATTTACTTCAAAGCTTTTTGCTGTTATAAACGCACAGGCTATCCATTTTTGTAAACATAACTTTTTTCATTAATCTACCTGTTGTCAAATTTTATGACATACTACTTTAAGTGCAGCTTATGTCTTTGTCTCAAGTTAGTGGCAAGTTGTATAGTTTTGCTAAATGATATATTTATGCTATTTCATGCACACATGAACCAAAGCGCCTCACTGGACAGACCACAAGGGAGACCTTTGTGATCTTAAATAAAATGGGCACTACCTACAGAAATTTGAAGAAAATTGACAAGACCTGCTGTGCTTCTAAAATGCAGTGTTAATAAATGTCCAAAATCATATCTAAGTTATTTAGCTCATAACGTTTTCCTTTAAAACAATAACAGCAATATTAATAACAACAACAACAACTTCATTTATAAAGCCCTTTAAAGCAGCCAGAGCTGACACAAAGTGCTGCACAACTAAAAACCAAAAATAAAAAAGCAAAAATATAAAAACAGGAGGATAAAAACAAAAAGAGAAAAACAAAGATAAAAACGGAAAGGTAAAAACAAAGATTAAAACAGCAAGATAAAAACAGAAAGATTAAAACAACAAGAATACAAACAGAAATGAGCAACATATCATGTTTGGTCAAAAGCAAAAGAAAAAAAAAGTTTTTAGCTGAGTTTCAAAACAGGAACCTGAGGCAGCCTGTCTAATGCTCAGAGGCAGGTTGTTCCACAGCTTTGGAACGACAGCAGAAAAGGTTCTGTCCCCTGTGGATTTTCTCTGTGTCTTCGGTACTTTAAGCAGCAGCTGGTCAGCTGATCTAAGTGAACGGACTGGAGTGTTCGGGTGGAGCAATTCCCATAGATAAGGCGGGGCGAGATCATGTAATGATTTGAAAACAAATAGCAAAATTTTTAAATGAACTCTAAAATGCACTGGCAACCAATGGAGCATTGCCAAAACTGGTGTTATATGCTCCACCTTCCGAGCTCCAGTCAAAAGACGAGCTGCGACATTTTGGACTAGTTGGAGACATGATAGAGAGGACTGGCTAACTCCTACGTAGAGCGCATTACGGTAATCCAGCCGTGAGGTAATTAATAATAATAATAATAATAATAATGTAGCCTGTATTTGCCTTTCATGTTTTCAAGAGATGCCCCTGGATGGAGAACAAAATTTTAAGAGCAATATGGTTTTGACAGATAGGTCAAAGATGGATTTATGTGGCCATGATGCAAGACTGAAACCAAACACTGGCTTTGAAAAATAAACATCATATCAATAAAAATCTTGGTGATTGGAGTTGTTACGTTTGGCGTTGTTGTTTTGCCTTGGGACGTGGATAGTTTATTATTATTGAGTGAGACATGAGTTCCACAAGGTACCAGAGAATATGATGAGAACATGAGGCCATCTGTCAGAAAACTAAAGAATCATCCAAAACACTTCAGCAAATCGACAACAGAAAATGTAAAAAAAGAAAAGATGGACAGCTTGGAAAAGTCAAAAAACACATCTAAATAAATAAGAATGGAGTGACAAGAAGGCTGCACATGAAAATGAGTAACAAACTTCTTGAAGCTCTTTCATGTGTCTTTGTATGTGTATAGACAGACAGTTCCTTACCACCTTACTTTTACATAGCAGCCTGGTGGCTCAATGGGTAGATATCAGGCTAGGATACAGAATTAACCTGGTTTGAATCCCAGCCCAGCTTGTTGGGCACTGCATGTGGCTGCCCACTGCCCCACCCAGAGGGATGGACCAATATTACTTTAACATTCATGTGAAAACCGTTGTCAGCTGCTTTGGAGAAAATCATCTGCTAAAGGTAAATGTACTTTCACAATAGCATTTCCAAGGGGGAAAAAAAATTGCTTGTGACATGGGTGGAATTTGTGTGGGATGGAGCTGGTCAATGTACCTGTGACAATAATCTTGGCCCCTCTTGTAGTCTAAAACATGAATGTATTTCCAATTTAGAGGGGAAACCCTTAAGGAATCAACATTTGTTCAGAATAAAACTGACAGTAAAAGGCAACATAATTATGACCATGATTATGTTTTCCCTCTTAATGCTTGTAATTTAGGTACGATGGCTTAAAATTTGAAAGACATAATGTAACTGGCCCCATTTAACAGAACAACTGGCTACAACCTCGTACCTAAATTGAATTAGCATAAAACCCTTATGTGGTCCTCATCCATGTTTCTGGAAAGTTCAGCCATTGAAAATAAAAAAGTTGCATGATTTAAACAAGTCAATGAAAAAAAAAAAAACAATAATTTATAATTAAATTTCATAGGTAAATGATAAAAAAGTTCTTTATAGGAAGCATTTTTAATCATTTAAAAAATTATAAATGTATTTTTTTTTTGGGAAAAACAAACAGTTTTTTTATTATCATAGCTCCTACTTTCCTTTGCCTCCCTCCTTCCTTTCCATGTGTCAAAGACGGCAAGTGAAATGTCCTTGAATGTTCTCTCTCACAGAAGCAGAGTAACTCTCGTTTGACAATTATTAATCTTGAGATGTGTAAAAAATACAGTCTAAAAATCTAATGTAAATATGTGGAGGTTACAGAAAGTCACATCACTGATCTGAGATGTACATGTTAAAATCCCTGCTATCTGGCCAGGCCAGTAGCCTTCAGGAGTAAACTGGATGACCACGAATAGAGCTGAACAGTTTGGAAAGATGACAACAGAGCCCAACCTACATAGTCTGAGAGAAAGTACTCAACCAAACTACATAAAAAAGTAAGATATCCCCAGGGGAGCCTGCAGGGGATGGGGGGTGAGCACACTGATAGGATCTACCCACAGGCCTATTGATATTGCATTAACAATGACAAAATGATTGTGTGGCTATGTCTGTAAAACCCTGCATGGCCTAAATATCCTCTAGTCCAAGTTGAAATGTGTGGTAAAGAAGCAAACAGTGCAACATTCTGGGAATATTTCTGGTGAGCCATAGGAGGAGCCAGACCCAGAGTTATACCACGGTGTTCAGAGCCTCCATGTGCCAATGACTCCAGCCCCAAGAAGATTAATACAACAAAAGGTCAGGTGGCCTCCAGCTAATAAGGAGAATGAGTGGCTGTGGTGTCTAACACAACAGCTTGTTCCAACCAAATAATTGAACAAGATGCATTTCAAGAGTGCTGATATACAGTATAAGAGCACTGGGGTAAACTATAAGTATCACTCCACTTCACAGGTGTTCTAATAATTGTTAGTTATATTAACTGTAATAAACAAACAAATCATAATCTGTTGTCGCTTACTACTGTCAACTAATAAGTGGCCTTTGTAGAAATGTATAATTATTGTTAATTATACTGTCCGTCACTAGCTAAACGGTGATATGAAATAAGTCACGCAGACAGTTTTGGGAGCAGCCACTTTTCATGGGTCTATACTAACTAACACACTCTCTCTCTCTCTCTCTCTCTCTCTCTCTGCCTCAAAGCAGAGCGCCTATCCAATGTACTCTCTATGGAAACCAAGAGGGAATAAAATACAGAATCAGACTAGGTGACTGTAAATTTGCAGCATGTTTTAGGGTTAAAATGTGTGGCAATTAGTATTTAGTACAATTAGTATTTAATAAGCATGGAACTTTAAATTTAAAATGAAGTGCAGAGTAGTTGATTTTAAGTACAAAAGCATTCTGAATCAAATGCCAAAACTCAGTCCAGTAACACCAAAAGGTCACAAATCCAAAAAGTTTAAATGAAGGAAAAGCAAGGAAACAGGAAATGGGGAAAGTAACAATACTACACAAGAAGGGGCAGAGGAACAAGAAAAGAAGAGAGAAACCAGAATGCTCATAGTGCTATCGTAGATACATCGTCTTACGGGCAACATGCTAAAGTAGCACAGAATACAAAAAAAAATAAAATAAAAAATTAAAATTGAAAGAAATATAATTACAGCTGTGTCAAATACAGATTTTTGGTTTGAATTGGTTCTAGCAGTGATGTGGTTGTGACAGCTGTGTCATGTAATGTCCCATGTGATGTGTCAGCATGTGTTTCCATCTGTAAAGATGGGTGCTTGAAAAGGCTGAGCTCACAAAAATGCCGACTTAAAGAGGACACTTGTTTTTAGTATTAAAAATACAGTCAACCAATCACACTCCTCTTACTTATTATCTTCCATATGATTATAATCTCTAATTGCTACAGTGTTTATTTTATATTTTGGGAGCTGTATTAAAATTCAAAAGTCTTTAAATCCAAATTGAAGACATGCTTCTTTGGTTTAGCAATAGGTTCCATAGCTCACTGTAATTAACACTGCTGTACATGCCAATGCAGTGTTAGTGCTCCGTTATGTGGTTGCCAGTACTTCTATTATGTATTAAAACCTCTCTGCAAACTTCTCCCATATGGGAACTATCTGAGTTGGATGCCTTGTGAGAGTTGCTGACACGCAGTGTACCCACCTTGGATAAGGCCTTCTCCAAGGGATTATACAAACCTACAGAGATGTACTCCTACATCTGAAACATGGACAGACTTCATATAACCATTTACTTTTGTTGACCTATATTAACTTTTTATTCTGTAATTGTTGCATACCCAGTGCGGTTAGGTGCTAGTTTATCTTGGACCCCAAGAGCTTTTTCTGTGCACTTTGGAGTTTTCGATTCTCCTTCACTGTTGTCTTAATTTAGATTATTCCATCAATTCTTCATTCCTTGTAATAACTGTAATTCATTCTTAACCCTAATCTTTGAGCTAATTTGTGAGAGGCACGATGTAAAAATGAACTGAACTGGACAGAATTAAAATTACGTTTAGGCTGTAAACGCTATAATAGATATTAGATGATAACTGTTCAAAAACACATGTTGGTGATTCGTCAGTCGGGGCCAGCTGATGTTTTTAGCATTCTGGCAGCAGTGAGCTGCTGGTGTTGTGCCTGAAAGTTAATCGGTTTGGTTCCAGACTGTCCTTTTCCTTTCAACTTTTCAAAGTAAATAAATTCTACTGAAAAGCTCTGTGATGATGTCTTCTTACAAACAGCACAGAACATAAATCTTTTACCTTTCCCTGGAGTGAGTTCCTTCTGCTTTTTCAGATGTTAAGGATTATTTTTCAAATGTTATGCTATTTTTCAGTCCTGTTGTTAGAGTTTGTTTATGTGGAACATTTGAAAATTGGACATATTTGATGAAATATTCTACTAGTTCTCATTTCTTATATATGAAATATTATTTTGGGGACTGTGATGATGAGCAGCATGTCCAGTACAATTTTTGTGTGTGTGTGTGTGTGTGTGTGTGTGTGTTTGTGTGTGTGTGTGTGTGTGTGTTGGGGAAGCAGACATCAGCATGGAAAAATGATAACGCGTATTTGGTTTTTAAAATACACATGTTGTGCAAGTCAGAACTAACACAAATATACATTACACCAAAACGCCAATTTTTCTTAAAAAATTAGGACTGCTGCTAGATTTAGCCAGTGACATTTCAGACTAAAACGCAAAATTAGTACAATTTATGCAACACAGTATGAAAGTTAGTTATGGCAGTAAAACTAGTAGGCAGTATTAATTAAAATTAATACTGCCTACTAGTTAACACACAAAGTGACAAAAAAAAGTGACAAAATTAACACACAAAGTGACAAAAAAAAATTAAATCTATATGCCAAAGGCATGCTCTTCCTCAGTAACCAAAGGTTCCTTGCCATTTTTACCTTGGAAAGCCTTTGTTTGGGCTTCAAGCAGTCATAACATTATGACAAGCTTATTAAATTATACAGTACATGTTGGGGCAACAGAGGTGACCCAAACAGATTTTATGGGAGTTGACACCAGCGCTGCCTTACTGCTCCCCTGCTAATGCCTCTCATGATGACTTTCATCCCTGTCTGTGATCCACGAAGCCCGACCCAGCCACACTTATTATTACATATACATGGGATTCTAAATTCAAAATAACTATTTTAGATATATATCATTCTGTTAATTTTGAATAGTATAACCGTGACCCTGAATTGGATAAAGTGATAATGCAAATGCATGGATGGATGGATGAACTATATAACATTGAGGCAAAAAAAAAGATGTTGAAAGAATTGTTTTTTTCCGCCACTGAATGAATATAGCACACTTTGCTGTCAATCAAAAATGAAAAGAAAGAAAGAAAAACATAAAATAAAAAACATATAATAGCCAAATCTCTCAAACTGTAGCCCTCCATGGTACACTCCAGGTCTTACTGAAAACTTGAAAGGTCATCCTGACAGATACTTTTCTGTGGCCAGTGTCCACAGCTTTATGTCTGTGTCAACATAAAGGCACTATTCACTTATCAAGGCATTTTCTATCGAGGTCTCCGAGAGAGAAAGGCTAAAAAATGGTTTTTTACAGGAGTGTTTGTAGTTTGATGAGCACTTTGCTGTGTCAAGATCTATTTGTTTTCAAACTGGCTTTTGAATTCCTTCAGTGTTTTAGGCAAACAAAGCAACTTTTTTTTTTGACATCTGTTTTTACTATTTTGTATATATGTGTTTATAATTTGCCACATGTGATTGCAACATTTAATTTTAATAATTTATTAAAGTCATACTTTAATAAACGTATGTAAAGACCATGCTTCCAAACGATTATCCCTTTTGGGGTCATGGGTTTATGCAGCACTGTTCACAATACATTTTCCTGAGTGCCTTGACAAATCTTCTGTTTTGTGTTTGAATGTGCTAATGTGTATAAGCTGAATCAAAATATATTTACCATTCATACAATTTTGTAGCCCCAACAACACATTTTCAATTTATTTGGTAAATCCCTTGACACTGTAGAAGACTTCCCTCTGCACAAGACCTCTCATTGACCATTTAGGCTACTGTATTATTGAATGCCTGTGTGTTCTTAAATTTTTAATTTTATTTTAGAAATGCAAGCGATTTTGACACAATTAACAGTGAATGTTGGTGAACAGTAGCCCTTTTGTTGTGTTCCATGAACGCTGTTGTAGGGGAGTACTGGCTGCAGCTCTCGACTTTAAGAGCTGCACACGCATCGTGTGACATGGCGGCATGCACTTAGCAATATTTCACGAATACTGGAACAGAATGTAGCAGAGTAATTAGTAGTTTACAAGCACTAGAGTTCAGACACACAGAGCTGCATACAGTATAATGTAAATGGACCAGCTGATATGACAAGCTGTCAATTTATGAATTGAGGCATGCTGTTGCGAAAGGCGCTATATAAAAATAAATTGAATTGAATTGAATTGAATATGCACATGCGCACACACAGAAAACCCCCAGTTAGAACAATGCATGTCACTTATTCACATTCTGTTGTGTACTGAGGCACACAGGAAACTAAATTTACCAAGATTACCAAGATTTACCTGGACAGGCTAAAAGTAATAAATCACCAGCCATATATCATCCACACAATGGTTAAGGTTCACAGGTCACATTATTCACAAGAAGTTCCCAGGTTGAAATTGATTCTATTTTCAACAATCCAGATATGGAAATTTAAGTGGTAATGATGGAGTAATACAAAATACCACAAGTATGACCCCAACAAACTGCTTTTAGTTTATATCATAAACTAGACAGCAAGCTATACTACAAGAAACAATGGAGGGCAGAAATGCTGTCAGTGTAACAAGCTAAACATTGATACAATACAAAAACATAAAGCATTACAAAATTTTAGCTTAATAGTAAGAATAGTTCCCCAACAAGAATCATGGGAAGACAGGAGTTTAACATAATAGCAGACATAATACTGAAACTGGTTTCAAACCTAATGGTAGCTGCTAATTTAACATAATAACACAAATAGAACTAGGTCAAAGTAGTGGCCTGGTGGCTCAATGGACAGAACATCAGCCTAGAATGCCAACATCCTCAGGTTTAAATCCCAGCCTAGCCAGATGTGTGCTTAAGCAAGATGGTCAAATGCTAGATCCCTGGGAGGTTTGTGTGGCTGTGCGATATAAAACTTTTTGTACATCAAGGTATGCATCTTACAGCGTTATAAATCTGATTTATCATAGAAATATTAGCAAGTGCCATACTTTCAAAACCGTCCCATTTTTCATCCCTAAATTAGCCATGTGTATATATGAATAGGCTCACGTTACATTAGCAGCACCGTTTCAGAGACGGAGGAGCCACAAAAAAGAGGAAGAAAAATATATATATTTTTAAATGTGAAGTGCAGACAACTAGTGCCTAAGGTGGTGTCTGCTAAACCATTATATTAAGTGTCTTACCTGTCAGTAAGGCAAAAAAGTCAAATGGCACCATTTGACTGCTGTTATTAAACAATCCAGACATTAACATACATGGGGAAAAATTTTAAATCATAAGGCAAAAAATGTTTTTGTTGCATACTGGCACAGTGTACTTACTGGCTACTGGTGAGGGATCTATGGCAGGCGTTAAATGAATAATTGACAGAAATATTGACGTGGTCTGCTGCAAACAAACATTTTTTAACTGTTTTATAAACTTTTTTTATGCTTATTACATGAGGGTGCACAGATGTTGAAACCTAATTTATCTGAATTTCCATTATGCACATCTCTAACAAAGATAATACACAATAAATATATTGGTATTGTCACATCCCTGCCTGTCATGTCCCCTCTGTCCCCTAGATGTTGCCCTTTCGCCTGCCCTTTCCAACCTGTTCCTTCGTTATTAGTTGCCATCCTTGTGTCGTTTAACATTGGTTTGCCTTTATGTACCGCACTGGTTTGTTTGTCCTTCGCTGGTTGTTGAATGTAGGTGAATTCTTGTGAGATAGTAGGTGCTGTAAAAGTCTAGAGTTCTTGTTCTGATTTAATTCTTTGTGTTCACATTCTTAGCATTAGTCCTGTTTGTTCAAAACCTTCATTGCTACCTGTGGTTTGTTTTTTTTTCCTGTTTATCATTGTTAAACCCCTGTTCATATGTTAGTTTCTTGTTTTACTCCTGATTAAAACCTCCCTTTTCGCACATTTGGCCTCGCCTCACCTCGCCTCTCTTGCCTTCTAGGTACAAACGTTACAGATATATAAAACAATAATTTCAAACAATTAATATGTTTATTCACTCAACACAGGTTATGAATTTATATCAAATATAATAAAAATATTTCTATATGTGACTTGCGACACCAGAGAAGGGTCCTGAAATTATTGTCTTGTTTATGAATCCAGTTTGAGGCCATGTTTGCTTTCTGATGTAGTACATTATAGTGGTGGAAGTAGCCAATACAAAATGGGTAAAAATTATGGCCATAAAGGGATGCACAAGGTCAGCAACAGTACTCAAATTGCTGGAGTGACATAACCTATGACTGATTGGTCTTACCATAAAAAAACCAAAAGTGTGACCAGAAACTATCATCTACAGCATTATACCACCAGCCTGAACAGGATGGCTCCATTGACACCAAATTCTGACCACACCATCTGTGTGCTTCAGCAGAAAGATTCATCAGACCAGGCTATTTTTCCAGTGTTCAGTTGTCCAGTGTCAGTGAGCCTGTGTTCGCTGTAGCCTCAGCTTTTTGTTGATGGCTGGGATAAGTGGAACCTAACATGGTCTTCTGTTGGTGTAGCCCAACTAGCTCAAGGTTCAATGTATTGAGCTTTCTGAGATGCCTTTCTACTCGACACAGATGTAGAGTATTTATCTGAGTTATTGTAACCTTTCTGTTAGCTCCAACCTGTGGTGGGTTGGCGCCCTGCCCTGGGTGTCCCCTGCCCTGCGCCCTATGTGCTCTGGGATGGGCTCCCTCACAAGGAATAAGTGGTTAACATAATGGATGGATGGATGTTAGCTCCAACCAGTCTGGCCATTTTCCTTCGATCTCTCATGAAAAACACTTTTCCTTCCACAGACTTATCACTCACTGGATGCTTTTATACTCAAGCCACTCTTCATCTTCTGCTTCTTCATTTTGTAATTATTATTGTTAGTAGCATTCTGGTATTTGATGTGAACACTAACTGATGTTCCTGACTTGTATCTGCATGATTTTATACACAGTGTTGCTACAACATGATTGGCTGATTAAACAATGAATAAGCACTAGTAAATTTGTTCTTAAGAAAGTGCTTAGTGAGTGTCAGCATTTAAGTACCTGATAAGGAGGAATTTATAGTATTGTTTTTTTTTTTTTCTCAACTTGTGTATTTAATTGTAAAAAGGTAATAAACCCATGTGTATATGCATATTACATTGTATTTACAGAGCAGCACTGACTTCAAAGTAAGCACAGCAGTAGAAATAACCATTGATAATTTTTCCTTTTATACAATACCAAAATAATAAATTTTATTCCACACTCATTCAAAACACTTCAAAAACTCATTCAGGTTTGGCTTCAATACAGGAAGGAGACACCCTAACATACGTTTATAAAATTAAATAAAATGATTAAGAATTTCTTTTTCACAGTGAATTGTACATTTTTCATTTTGTTCTATTTTGTAATGACCTCTGTTACTTTATAATGCATTCATAAAATAGTCCAGCAGTATCTTTATATTAATCTGAATGTAACTTCTTCCTTTCATTTGAAAAACTCTAAACTACGTTCTATAATTGGTTGCTTTATTTGACATATTGGACAATAGAAATAAGTTTAATTTCTTCATTAGCAGAAAGGTATTTGCCAGAATGATCAACTACAGATCATAAATGGAAGGTCAGTTTTAAAGAGTTACACATTGGAACAGTATGGTCATGCATATATAAAAGTTAAATTATGTGAAAATATTGTTGCCTGAAAAAACTTTGGAGGACAGCTATGGAAACCAACAAATACAGAGCCAGTTCAGTTTCTACCCTGGGCCAGCAGAAGTAACCACCATCCAAAGTGGTCAGGAACTTGTCCTTTGGACCTGCGGTCATGTTTCTGCCTCCACAAGGTCTTACTCTGCTCTGTGTAAACCTTTATAAGTACCCTAAGTCTACTACAGAAGTGCTCCACCACTGGATCTGCTCACATAGCTCTACCTGGCATTCATCCCCTGCCATTGTTTCTGCTCCTGTAAACAAATTCCTCCAGTTCTTGAACATGGTTGTAACTCTTCATTCTTGGGTCATTCTACTCCCAGTTTTTCGAGACCATTAATTATTAAATTATAGATCATATTATTTTAAGTACAATCTGTACCAATGCCAGGTATTCTTCACCCCAAAGGAAAAAATTTGATGATCAAATTTCTTCAAAATGTAATAATGCTATGATGAATTATAACACTTTGAAATACACACACACACACACACACACACACACATATATGTACAGTCTATTCATATTGTAATAATAAGAGGGACAAAGGCCTAAACATTAAAAGTCTTTACTAAAAAACACGGGGCTAAAACAAAACAAAATGCTAAGATTAAGGTACAGGATTAAAAATTAAGGCAAGACAATACTATAAAGAACGAGGGATAACTAGAACACGAAAAAGGGTATATGGAACAACAGAAACAATTACATGGAAGCATGTGAGACCAATGAATACAAACTAGAGACCATCTAACCTCTAACAATAAGTGGCAGGAACTAACAGGAGTAAAATACCTATTGTAGGGAACCGGTGAAATCCAAACCTGGAGCAACTGATCAAAAATCAGAGGTGCACAGTAGAATGCAGACTGACATAGAAATCACACGTGCACTAGAACAGACAGGAAGACCTACAAATACAAAAAACGAGACAGGACAGGACAATCCACATGACACATATACACACATACGTGCATATACATTCACAAACTGTTTTCAATACATTTCAGTTTCTTTGCAAGTCAATCCAGATATAACATGTAAAAAATGGTGTGAGAACATCACATGATGGGATGAGACCTGTAAAGTAAACACTGGCATTACTATATCCTAAAACAAGATGTAAATGAAGCCTTCTTTTTATAGTTTTGTAGTGTTTACTGTTTGAGGGCTTTACATTATCATTTTGTCATTTTAATCTGTTAACAAAATAGTGTTCATGATTTACCACAACAGGCAATCAACAACAGCAGAATGACGTACCAGTGATTTGGTATGATTGTACGGATCAGTTTGTACCTTTGTTCTGAATCTTTGTTCTGAATCAACCAGATACTTTTTGCCTTTATTTTGAATCTTTACTGAGATGGTGGTTTGTGTAGGCTGCTTGCACATATATGTTTCAACAGATCACTCTAAGGATGAGGGGGTACAGGGTAGTTCTTCGCCTCCTTGTTTGAGCCCCTTCTTCAACTTTGTTAAACCTTTTTTGGCCACACTAGAGAAAACCAGACATTTTTTTGCATGCAGTGGTTTTGTCTGTATATATATACACTTAACCTTTATCTGTACGCCATTTTTATTTATGGAAACCGCTACATGTGACTTCATGCTTCTAACCATGACATATGCATATGGGTACATGTAAAGATATGATACTCAAAACCAATTAATATTATATACACTACCAGTTAAAAGTTTAAGAACTCTTCCATTATTCCAGTGTTTCTTGAAATTTTAGATGTTCAAATTCGGTGAATGAATGAAATGGCGCTATTGACGATTCTGCGTGGCTGAATCTCAAAGGAGTATAAATGTGACATCTAAGTGCAGAGGTAAAGGTTTAATAGGGAGGAAAGGCATACAAAAGAAGAAATGCAATAAGACTCTATAACTTTACACAAGGTTAGCAATAAACACGAGTAGCCAGACAGGAAAATACCAGCAAAAAAAACTGCAGTGGAGATCAAAATTAGAGAACAATTTATGAACACTTGACTTTTTCAGAAATACAGGTCATCGTCGTCGACTTACGACCTATGTGACTTAGAACTGTCCAACTTTATGACCACAACTGTGACCGGTATATCTTGGGAGCATTGCCCAGCTGGGCGTACGAGGATATGACAGATTAGCCCAGTTCCCATTTTTACCCATTTTTCTCTTCTGTCTGGTCTACACTGGTTTGGACAAGAGTTAATCCTACATCAAGACAAGAACCCAAAACACACCTCCAGGCTGCATTAGAACTACACCGCAACAAAAGAATAAGACACTAGACTTAAAATCATGGAAAAGCCAGAGTAGACCCCGTCTCCTAAACCCCATCGAGCTGATTTGGGATGAGCTACACAGGATGAAACGATGAAGCAGAGCAACTTATATGTGCAACACATTTCTAAGAACATCTGCATGTGTTGAAGAAAAAAAATACAATTTTTGATTTCTGTTGTAGAAAGAATGCCACAAGTGTGTTTAGCTGTAACATCTGTTAAAAGTGGCTATATTCATGACTCAAAAATTGAAAGATTAAACTAAATCAATTTTAGTGAAGACTGTAAAAAAATTGAGATGATCTACAATTTTAGACTGGCAGTGTACCTGCATAAATTTATTTCAGTCCAGTATTCAATATTGAATGCCTAAAAAGACAAATTTCCCATTTATATATATA
>JABJVR010003101.1:0-16404 GCA_025773905.1 Chitala chitala | reverse complement strand
ACACACACACACACACACACTCTCTCTCTCTCTCTCTCTCTCTCTCTCTCTCTCTCTCTCTCTCTCTCTCTCTCTCTACTGGTAATTTGGAGACACCAATCTAACCCTATCTAGTAATTTCAAAAACTGCACTTTTCCCTTAAATGTGGATAGTAAACATCAAACAGGAAGCCCAGTCATAGCAGATACTGCGGTATGCCCTTTCAGGAGCCACAGTGTCATGAAAACACACAATTTATTACAGATATTTGCTCATGTTTATAAGAGGTTTTAATACAGTCTTTCTCCCTCATCAGGGTGAAACAAAACAGTTTTTGGAGTTTTTCTCCTGCTCAAAGGCACACTTTCATCCATGCAGCACACGGAGAAGGGTTCTATTTTTAGAGTGGAAGAAGTGACAGCCTGAAAGTCACAGGGAACTTTTGGGGTACAGTCTTTAAGGGTGCTCAAACATCACAGTAAGTTAGTCAATAAGGTCAAATAAAAGACAGACACACTATGCAAATCTCCTCCCTTTCCCCCTCCCTGCACTGCAACTTGCACACTCACGTGAAAACACTTGGAGAACCATTTCTGGAAGATGAAACCTCTCAGTCTCTGCTCCCAAACACAGAGGTACCAGCCACAGAAAAGCTCCAACATGCCTGCGATTGTGGAGAGGACGATGACAGAGGGCTGCGAAAAGACAAACGGCAACTTACTCTGCTCGGCGGAGAAACAGCCACGATGGCCAGAGGCGTGCTGAGCTGGCCGTGTGAAGTCCCCCCAAAAATAAAGGTCACAGATTTAATGAGCCCTGAGGATGAGGAGGCAGAGGCTGAACAGCAGGAAGTCTGGCCTCAGCTAAAACCAGAAGAGTAAGGCTTATTCTTGCACACGCCGCTTTGAAAATGATGAGCTCCTAGGCTGTCAGCCAATCAGCTGCTCCCACTGCGTCCCCGGCACACCCCCTTCCCCCTCCTTTGACACCATGCTCCCCCCTCAGCATATCTTCCCCCAAAACAACTTTCACTGTGGGGGTGGTTGATGCTGGAGGGTTGAGAAGCTGGAGATGGGGGCTGGCCATATTATTACAGGCAGCAGGGATGTTCTGCACATGATCCTCTAACCACGGCCACGATACCCATGGGTTTGTAAATGATGTTACCCATTCACAAATGGCCGAAAGGTTTTATCTTAATCTAGAAACGGTATGGATTCATAAACTAGGCGTTGTACTTTTTGGAAGAAAAAAAACAACATATGGGGAGAACTGAGCAAAAGGGACAGTTGACGTGGTAAATATTTCCATATTGTCTAAAGCTCAAACATCAACATATTTCTGAGATATTTCTGCTCCAGCTCATTATACAAAAATAAGTTTGTTGTTTAGTTGCACTTACCTCCAGTTTTGACATTCTCTGGGAGTTGAAAGAGGTAGAAGATGCCATATTTTCCTCATTTTCCCTTGAAAACCACATTATATTCAGTGTTAAATTCAGTGCATTTTTATCTAATGCCTTTTACAACAGAGTTGCCCCAAGGCACTTAACAAGGATGCGGTGCGAAAAATAAATGCATAAATTACAATGAAATGTATAAAGAATACACCATGATGATGAAGCTGAAGCTAAAACAAATGAAAGTGGATGACTGAGTGGAATGAAAAACTCCTTAGTAAGGAGAAAAAAAACCTCATAGGGGGGTCTAAGGTTGACTGGCTGCACACCCTTAAGCAAAAATTCACTGAACACCCATATAACAGCACGCCCTGGCGTTTAACATTATTGTCTTTGTTTAGCTTCGAGGCACTGTGCAATCAAGTCATTTATTCAGAGATAACGATAATTTCACATGTACGAGAAAAGCCAAAAATGGATGGGATGGAAGGAATAAGCAGAAAATTGCTTTCTTACTAACATTTTCTGTTGTGTTTTCTTTAACGAGAGTCACAGCAAACGGGCCCCCAGAATAACTAACTGGGTATAGATTGAAAAATAAGACACAAACCAAAATAAACGAAAATTATCATTTCGCCCAACTATTGTATTTTAACAGAGGACTTCTCAGCAGTCTGGAAATGTAACTTGAGTCAAGTCAGCATGTAGACAGATGGGTAATCCACTGGAAATTTCACAGCACCTTCTATGGAGATATGATGTTGTCCTACAATCATTTTCTGAACAGTAACCCAGTACTGCAACTATACTGCATCTAGGTGTATTGCCATAATGTGTGTGCGTGTGCATATGCAGGGGTGTTGAAACCAGGAGGGACATCCCACAGTAGTTAATGCTTTGGTATGATATTTATTTATATGCATTTATGTATTTTATGTCACATTGTTCAACCACCCCCCCCATATCAAACTTCTTCCTATGCTTTGTGATTTCATTATTACATACACACTGGTACCAAACTCCCAGCATATAGAATTTTGTTTCAGCTGAATACATTGCTAATTGTGGCCTGCACGCCTTTGCTCTCCTTCTTCGTCTCCAATGGTAGCAGTTCAGTGTTGTGCCACAGAGGCTTCTGGGAAGGCCTGGATTCCTGGTGTTCCAACTGCCCTTTGTAAGGGTACAGAACCTGATGTGACCTGCCATGACAGCTGGGGCAGCCACTGATGGGTCTGCAAGGTGGGGCCATTGGCATGCCTCACACCTTGAACAAGATCACCTTGTTTTTATTCATAGGCTGAAGGTGTCACACCAGTCCAACTACACCTGGAATTACTCACAGGCCAGAACTATTGCATCAGTTAGCCTGTGTGTCCTCCCCTACAGGCCAGAACAAACACACCTAAAATATTTATAACTATAACACTGCAAAAATAGCCTAGAAAAAATGTTTCCTAAAAATACATTTGATCTCTTTTCTCTGTAATTGTGTCTCTGCACAATTACTTTGCTATAGATTTTAAGTACTGTATTCATGCATGTATAGTAGTTAGAATCAGTACCACAAATTAAAAATTAATAATGGAAAGAAACTACAATTTTCCTGCTATTGTATATGACAAATGGAACTGAGGAAACAGTCAAAATCATCATTTTACAAAGTCCTGAAAAGGAGTTCAGATAAAGTTTCATTTTTTTGTTGACCCTGTAAAGAGTGATGTTTATTCTTCAGTTTTACTGGAGATATTTCCTTGTATGGAAAATCTGAGAAGTGTGAGTCAAGAGTGTGAGCCTCACCTTTGGATTTGCAGCGACTGCATTTTCATCAGAGAAAAGCGAAAGAAAAAAGAACTTGAGGCATGAATCTAATTTCTCCTGTTCCATCAGATGACCTTAGTCTGGCTCCTAGAGTCAGTATCAGAGCACATTAGCAGCTGTTTAATAACTGACCTTTAATCACAGATTAACCCTTTCTGTGCTCTACAAAAACACGTGGGCAGTGTCCTTCCAGGTGCAGCTAAACTCACCTTGACCTGGGACAAACTGAGAAAAAAACCACATTACACATGACAGTCGACTTTCATTCAGATATTCTGCTTTTGGCCAAGAACAAATTATAAATAGCAACACAATATAAAACAGACATTGATGCAGAACCAATGCACTATAGCTGTCACAGGTTAGTGCAGTGACGAGGAGTAAAAGCAATGTAATGGATTTATTAAAATTGTGGTTTTACCTAAAAAGAACTGCAGTCTTCCACAATAAAGAAATGGGGCTGCTACCACTACAATAGGCCAAAAGAAATCAATAAAATAGAAAATTCTGCATTCACTTATGCTGCCTAACTGTCAGAGCATATTAAATTTGTTTAAAAAAATTAAGATTAATGTTTGTTTTACTGGTTGTATTGAAGGAGTTTTTGAATGTTTTATAGGTGTATATAGATTGGTAGTGCCTAAGGCAGGGCTAGATCTTTATAAGGGGGTAGGTGAAAGTATTTTGGTATTTTTTCTTTTTCTTGTTCTCTCTTGTCTTGCTTTCATTTTAGCTTCTAGAGAAATCACTAAAGCAACTAAGGAGCAGTCCTGTGAAGGCAGCTTAAAGACTGGCACTTGTTTTTCTGTTTTTATCTTTTGTTTCTTAGTTTTATTTGGGCAATATTTATCTTCTTATTTAGTTATTACTTTTTCTTTATTTAATTTTGTGTGTGTGTGTGTGTGTGTGTGTGTGTGTGTGTGTGTGTTAATCTTGTGGACCTCACTGGGGAAAAAATAAAGAAATAGTTTTGTCGGTGCAAATTTGAGCTTGCATCTTGTTCAGTCCACTGTTCTGATGGGTGCATCATCACAGTAGTCATTATTCATGTTAGAAATGAGCACTAAGGGTGGATGAAAACTGAAAACATATTAAAAGCAACTCAGTAATCAAGCAATCAAAACATTATCTTTATGTTTTCCAATATTTTCTATGAACCGTCCTCACCTATGTACAATTAAATTGGCAGAATTTCCATTGTTATTTATAATGAACCCAGTAATATAGCTTGGAACAAGTTTATATACAGTTTATTAAATGTTTGGTTATTGTGCATAAATGACTACAGAATAGCTGTTTAAATCAGTGTTAGAAATAGTACCATTTACTTGTGTCTGGAGGCAGCACAAGATTTTAAATAAAATTTTCACCAGTGCAACCATTTTCTAACATCAGGCAAAAATTTATGATAATAGAATTATTTTTGGTGGCACGGTGACATGGTGGTTCACACCATCACATCATATCTCTAGGCCCAAGGGTTTGATTCTCACTTTAGGTCTGTGTGTGTGGAGCCTGCATGTTCTCCCCATGCTTGGTGGGTTTTCTCTGGGTTTTCCAGTTTCCTTCCATAGTCCAAAGACATGCAGGTTAGGTTGATTGGTGTTTGCAAATTGCCCGTGGTGTGTGTGTGTGTGTGTGTGTGTGTGCCCTGCCCAGGATGTCCTGTGCCTCCAGAGTTGGGCTGCAGGCTTCCTCTGACCCTGAATTGGATAAGGCAGCATGATGGATGGATGGAAATATTTTTGATGATTAATGAAAATATACAATGGCTACAATGCTGACATTATAAACAAACACCATCCCGACTTCAAATTGAAAGGAATGACAAAGGAAAAAAAATATTTAAACGTAAATTTGAAAATCGTGAACAAATGGCAAATTAAATTACTCTGCCAATTGCTACACTAACAGCATCTAAACTGGAATTAAATGTTAAATGTAAATTAATCTGATTTCATAAAGATTTCATATAGTTTCATAACTGACATTGTGACATTCTGTCCAATGACATTAGTTATGAGTATATATATATATATATATACATATATATATATATATATATATATATATATATACATACACACACACACACACACACACAAAAGAAACAAAAGATTTTCAACCAAAAATGGGTCCTTCAGCAGTAGACTGTGGGGAAAATACATTCTACAAAACCAAATTAACAACATGTCTTTGTGAAATCCATCTTTTCTGTCGCTTTCCTGTAAGAACAGAGTAGAATTTATAGCGCAGATAAGTGGCCTGATGGTGGAAACAGCCCGGGGTAATGAGAGGCTTTGGCTGACATGTGGGGCGGCGACATGAGCAGTTGGCTTTTAGCACGAGGGCTGAACCCTCTCGTCACAGGCGGAGCTTGCAACCAAACAAGCTGCTTTCTCTCATTATGCACCTGCGTGGTTGGCACACAGTCTAATCTGGAACACACAATAGCGCCAGCGGCAGCAATACATCCTGAAACGTATACAATGTAAAGGTGCCAGACAGGTGAAGAGCAGCCCAGTCACACTGTTAACAGAACATCGTAATTCAAACATGAATGGTGCACACATGCTACAGTAAAACAATATTCAAAAAGTAATACTGCCCAGACCTACAGGTTGAAATTTTGGGTCACTATTTGTGTCATTAAGTACCATATTATTTAACTGAAAGCAGGTGATTAGTCATAGCTAGTGAGTTTGTTCTCAAACACTACTTGGGAAGTCTGCAGTGTACACAATGTTGAAAATCCAGAATATTAATGGATCCTTTAGTGTGTAAAAGGTCAGATCGGTCCCTCGTGTTTTATTTCGAGGATATTGTCCGTACCTAAGCACAACAAGGCCACATAATACTCACTGTGTAATTAGTTAATGTAATGTAATGTAATTAATGTGCGATTATTAAAATGTAATTGGTTTCTCCACTGTATCTTATATGGAGCACTTTATCATCTGTTTTGTCAGCCCATGAACATCACCCTCAGCTTCTAAAGTACTCACACTGATATGTGTTGAATCAGTGGCTTTATACTTACTAATAGAGTTACATTATTCCCCTTTGGCAACAAAAGCCCCTAACACCAGGATGAGCCATGCTGAACGTAATTTTTACCTTAGCTCAAGCAACGTTTCAAGTCCAGATGCAAACATCTGGAGAAATGAGTGCAAATGTATATATTGAGATTAAAGTTTACAAATTGAAATGCTTTAATTATTTCTGATTAGACAGAAAGTTTCACGTGAGCTTGGATGTCGTTCCTCGTCTTGGCTATCAGGAGGGGATATGGTTCGTCAGGGAGACACAATGCTTGTTGGTGGAGTTATGAGCTTAGCATCCCATATCAGGTGGCTGTGTCATTACACTTCCTGCCTGCTGCAGCTGGTGACTAATAGAAGTGTGACAGACCAAGAAGAGCCCTAACCCTCTTCTTCTTCTTCTGTCTAATGTTAATGTGATTTCAGCTTTTTTTCTCCTAGTACTGTTCAGTCTCTGATGGAGGAATTCGTCCATTTCCCACACTTTTCATCTGGTTTGCTGTCTGCATGCAGTATGAAAATCATACGTTTTATACCCCAATTTCATTTGCTTAGTTTTCACACAAATTAATACTTTCATTTCACAAAAGGTAGCCTTCATACTCAAAATTCGGGCTTTGAGATTTAATGGGAAAATTCTAGGTACAGCTAAAAAAAAAGTCAGTTGTATTTGTTTTTTAAGATGCATGGCTGTTATAATCTATATTGCCTGGTACTTGAAATATCATAGGAGTATTTGTTAAGTCCATTTCCCAAAAAAACTCTAATGGGGGAAGTTGTTGTGCTATTGCACAACCCACAATGTTGCCTCTTAAAAAATAATGATAATTCTGTGGTGAAGAGGCCTGGACAGTCCCCACTGGCTCATGAAGACTGGCCACGCCCCTTTTAGAGGTTGTGTCAGGGTACATCCACTGTGACACTTGTGAGCTCTTGTGATTGGTTGCTATGCATGCTGGTCTCAGGGGCTGTAAATTGCAGGATATGGAAAAACATTCCTTTCACAGTGAGCCTCACCCATATGATCACAAACACGCAAGAGCACGTACATACACAAAAGAGTACATATTAAAAATGTAAAACACACTTGCACATAAAAGTACAGAAGGGAATATATAAAACATATGGACACATACACAAAAATAATAAATATTCACATGAATGTAATGGATTTAACAATGTATGAACGGTCCCAAGACATGTATTATGCATGTCATCTGATTAAATTTTATCCGCATTTAAACCATGATCCTGAACAGGGTCATTTTTTTTATCTAATTTGAGTCAGAATGACTACCTATGTAGCACCAAATTCCTGGCCTCAGAAAGTAAGCATTGATTCTGGTCAAAAACACTAATCAGCTTTGATCCAGAGCGTTGTACAGGCACAAGGGCTGATCAATGGTTTAGCTGTAGACAGAGCAAGAAAACGCCTGTCAAAGACATCTTCACAAGGAAACCTGACAGACCTGAAAACTTTTTAAGCAAATATAGCTGAAACTGACAAAACGGCTATGTATAGGGGTGAAGATAGTGATCAAGGTTTCAGGTTGATACCTTGCAGTGTAAGGGTGCAATCCCCAAAAAGAACACAAGGTGGCCCTGTGCATTTTAACCTTCCATACTGGTGAGTATGGGTGCACTTTCCTAAGATAGTTCTCATCAATAATGGCGCTCACAGCTGCTACACAACTCATTATGCAACACTTTCACACTTGCATGTTTTGCACATAAATTATGCAAACAAAACAAATAAAAACAATACAGATTCTGCGCACGGAGCTGGCAGCCTCAGAAGATGTCAAGGGGCTGGGATTGCAGAGACCGTTTTTTTTACAACTGCTTTTATTAGTCGTGAAGTATTGCCTTATTATATGTGAAATTGCATATTCAATTAAGCAAACTGCTCAAATAAAGGAAAAAAATTATATAATCAGGCTAACAATAGATTTACTGCATATATGGATGTCAGTCAAACAGTTTCCATCTGTTTGTCGAAATGACAATAATGGCAGTGTATAAAAGCAAATGTATCAGATACATTGCAAATTTTTTCTTTTTAATCAGTTTATTATCAAAGCAGTAAGTGACGTTTAACGTTTGGTTAAGAGTCAGAAATTGTTTAGGAAACTGATCAAATATATATTTTGCACATGGTATTTAACCATGGCAAACTTTTGTGTTTGCCTATACATAAAAAAAAGACAAACGCGTAAAACACTTTAACATCAAAAAGGAGATTGGCTGTGTACAGTCTGGTAATGAGGAGAATCCAGCCACACAGCAGTGCTGATACCCAGGGCTTCAAAAGGGGACCAATCAAGGACGGAAAGGGCTGCTCATTTCAATATGTAAATGTCTTAGAAGGCGTCTTTCAAAGTTGGCCATAGTGCACCCTTTGTATTACACGTCTACTGCCTACCTTTGGAAAACTGATGACATTTTTTTAAGCGTAGTCTAATTATTGCCCCTAATCATTTGCATGTGAATATAGGCTCAAATACAGGAAAACTATTAGGGGAGATCATGTTTATGGCCAAGTATGTTTGTTACATACAAGGAATTTTTCCTCTGCATTTAGCCCATCCACTGAGAGGAATAGTGAGCTACTAGGCACACACAGCATCCAGGGAACTAGTGCAGAATGTCTTGCTCAAGGACATACCTATTTGGGCTGGGATTTGAACCAGGGACCAGGAGATTTCTATATCCCAGCCTGATACTCTACCCATTGAGCCACCAGGCCACTTACTACTGTAGTCTTTACTGTACAAACACATAACCACACATCAATTTTCAGAAACAAGCCTTCAGAAAACATAAATAGACAGAATACTTGCATACATACAAGAACTATCTGTGATCCACTAAATGTATACTTTAACGAACACCTGCTTTTCTCATAAATGAAAACAAATTGTCTAAATACTGACCTAGCATAAACCTTTAAAATGTTATAGTAAAGCAATCTAAAAGCAGTGACAACTTAAATTAACAAGAAGACAATAAATACCCATAAAATCACATGATGCACTACTCACAGAGAACGAGTTACTTAAGAACACCGCTATCTCACTAATTGTGCTGTAATAGATATTTTATTGAGGATTTCTAAAAGCTATTGAAATTTAAATGAAACATTGAGGTACAAGTCATTTCTAAGTGTTGAATGTTTCTGCAAAGTGGTTTGATAGGTCAAAAACCTGTAAAGTACTTAATGACATTTACTAAAGGCAAGGTTAAAAGAAAATACTTCAGTTTCTGTAAACAAATGCAATAGTGTATATGTTTATTTTACAAAAAGGCAAAAATCCATTACCAAGACTCACTATGCCATGTCACAAGTATGCATTATACAAAGAATTTCACAAACCTTGTCTAGCAACATAATTTCACAGGTACGTCATTCCAGAAACTAATAGCAATTGGAAAACTGGTGCTGTTGTTACTAGACATCGAGCCTGAACAAATCTAAATAATGTACAGAAACGTTCTGCTGAAAATGTGTCTTCTGACATGATGAGCAGCATAAAAAAACACCAAACAAATCCGATCCATTGTTGTGTTGGTACCTGCAAAGACATATGAACCTTGCTCTTGAACCCTACCATTTCTCCTGATATTATTTCTAATGCTTCCTGCATGCTGACCTATGTAATCATATCCATCTGGGGTTACTTTTTCCAAAAGCATGCATTCTATCTTTATAGGCTTGAAATACTTTTTTGAAAGCATCTCACGGTCTTTGTTCTCCTTCAGGTTTATCCAAGAACGTCAGTCAGTCTGACAGGCCCATGTCAGTCCCAGTCTCTTTCTGGAGGCTCACTGATACCCCTGAGATCTAACCACATTTTTTTTTCCCAAAACCACACTGTTCAAAGAGTTCAGGGGTCAGCTATCCCGGCGTATGCATCATCTCTGAAACCCACAGTGCATCGTCTATGGAGACTTGCCTGCAGGAACGGTTCAGCTCAGTTCATCTTATGTTTATATAAAGTTATGCCAAAAGGACTTCAGAACAAGAAAGGCATACCAGTAAATGAGACTTAATAGCTATTAATGTGCTTAAGATTTTAGTGGGGGAAAAAACATGAAAGGAAACAGGAGTGGACATAAAAATATCTGTAGTAGTTAGGCCTACTGGACAAAACAAAGGTAAAATGGTAACTGTCCCAAACAAGTGACTTTATATACATGCCGGCAATAAGTATAAGAGCTGTGGGAGTTAAACATACAAGTGAATTGCTTAGTGTTTGGTCCAATCGCTGTAAGAGCTGCCAGTGATCAGTTGGTCAGTCTGTGCTCTCTCCAAAATGTATCAGCTTTCCAGGCCTTGGTGCATATGTTCTCAAGATGTTCTTCTTGAGAAAAAAAACAATACGCTGGCACAAATACTGATCTATGTCATAGAGATACTCTAAAGTACAGCAGAATCTACTGCTTTTTTACAGGAAACTACACCAAAATAGGCTACTGTAGGCTATAATTACAACAGTGCATTTAATTAGTTAAACCACAGTCTCTTATCCTTTGGTTCTGTGTCTGGGCTAATAAAATGCATGAAGAGCTTATGTGAAAAAATGGCAGCACTGCCCTTTGAATCTTCTGCACATAAACGGTTACCAGTGTCTACTCTGAAGCTGAAGCTGGAGAGGGTCCAGCACCACTGAACAGACACAGGACAGCACTGTTTCCCCCCACAAAGTAACAAAAAGAGTTATGCAAACCAGGATTGTCACCACATCATGTTCAACTGAATAGAAGTTCATTTTTGATGGCATTGAAGCATTTTTAACTGTGTACCACAAGTAGGTTTAAAATCAGAATTCATTTCAAAACCTGCAAATGATATTCCCAGACAAGCACAACAAAAAATCAATCAGAAACATGTCCATATTCAGAACAAGTTTTAAAAGAAAACACATAATCAAGAAAACTAGCAGAGATTTTTTTTCATAAATGTAACCTGGTATAGTTTATTGATAACAGTTTAGAATAGAAATTAAATATGAAAGAAAGTCTATGTTTGTATTATACACCACCATATACTTTCACAATATATGGTGGTGTATAATTGTGTGTATTTTGCATAAATAACACATACATTTTTGTAACTACAGATTAAGGACAAAAATTATAACTGAGTTTCTGTAAAGAACTTGTCTTCTATTGCCTTCATGTTTTGTTTTATCATGAAGTCCATGTTTTAACAATGCCCCTAGGGCATCAGCAGACCTCAATTTTCCTTCCCACAGCCTTCCTTATCTCTACTTAAAAAGACCATTAGCGACACACAGGTGTCCTAAAGTCTGTAGATATTACAAATCTTTTTGTTGAGGCCCCTGGTTCCATTTTTTGCCACTTACTGCCATTGACTCATTGATGTCCTTCTTTCCAACCAGATTCCAATCCCCCATTTCTTGCCAGTACTATCATATTTCCAAAAGATTAATTTTGACCCCCCCCACCACCACCTTTCCAGGCTGTGTCACAAATCCACTTCACACTCCAAGGAACACTCTATCTGATCTGCTTCCAGCTTTCCATCCAGCTGCTCATCCCATCTCTAAAGGAAAATCTGTCCTTGGAATACACAGACTGGGTCAGTGTCTGCTTTTGTCTCTGGAATTTGATCACCTTCATGCTGCTACCCCTGGCAGGGTTATCTTTGGTGTGCAAGGGATTACAGCCCATTATGAACACCCTGTTTGCGTGGGCACGTCTGTGGAGCTGCTCCAGTTTCTGGTGTCGATTTGTGCTCGTTCCACCCGGTGCAGTCTAAGCTGCTCTTGTGGCCACCCCGTGCAGCCAGAACCAGCTGTGTGGTCTTTGTAGGTAAATCATGCGGTTGCATGTGACGGACGTCTTAATCAATGCCTTCCCAGCACTGCTGGAGATCCAGGTGTGAAAGGATGTGTCAAAAGGCAAAACCACAGGACACTTTCTACTAGCATCTTCCCTGAATTCTCACACTAGGCAGTCATTAGACATTTTCAATCTCTGAACTTTACCCCACTAATTTTCAATACCCAGAACAAACTTTATGAGACCTTTAACATTTCTGGATTTTCAATAACACTTTGATTAAATCTGAACAAATATATTTGAATAAACATATGAATAAACAGACTTATACAACAGCAAACTGTCAAATTATGAAAGGCTTCCACTTTAAAATGCTTGTCTTAGAAGAGACATGAAATTACTTTCAGTGGTGTCCATAGTTTCGCTGCTCTTTATGCCATGCAGCTAAGCAAGAAAGTTACGTAACACCTGACATGAAAATGTGTTTATCTGCCTTATATTACACTGGGCCAATTCACCAGAGAGATGTCACCTGCATACTAAGTAAGCTACTTAGCACTGACAGGTGTTGCTTACATCACAGATGTTACTTTACAGGCATGTTGACATAATGCAAACCTAAGGGCACGAGACTATTTGGACCTGCACTGCAGTGGTCAGTTTTGCCTGCCTGCGCTCTTGAGAGAAATGACAAAAGGTGCTTGCCGTGTAGCAGTTGCAGTAGGAGGCAACGCTGGGTGACCTTATTACAGTTAGAGCCTGTACGTCCCGTGAGGCGCACACAGAACGCCTCAGCTCTCACCTCAATACTCATGGTGTTATTGTGCGTCAAGGCCTTTGGGGGAGGGGGGTTGCTGTGGAGTTAGCATTTTTTTTTTTTTTTTTTTTAACATCCCATACAGGAACAGCAGGCACATGTTTGCATTCCCAGGAAGTACCAAAGCAGCAAACCATTGTTTTGAAAGTCATATTTTGTAATTCCACATCTTACCAGTTAACTGCATTTTATATACAGCTCTCCTTTTGCACCACACCTTAGACTTTATTTAAAAAAAAAAAAAAAAAAAACCCCATAAGGCCTATCACTTTACCTTAATGCATTAAGTACTACATTTAATGCTTATTCTAGTTTAATTACTTCTTGTGTATTAGGCCATTGAAAAGGGCATCAAAAATCCAAGCAAGTTTGCCTCATTCCTTAATGCCTATAAAACCTTTAGAGTTTATTCCATCAGCAAACATTTAGCTGGTTTACACAAAACATGTTCATCACTACACCAACAGCGCCCTCTTGTGCAAAACAGGAAGTATTTTAAGCAAGTGAAAATCCGGTATCCATTTAGGGTGGAATTTATGATAATTGTCATGACAATTATCATAGGCAGGTATACTTTTGATTTAGCATTTATTGAATGTCTCCTACAGTCTTTACACTACACCAGCTGGCAGAAATAAGTCATATACAGCACCATAGAAAGCTCTTGACATGCACCATTCCAGAAGACAGAGGCAAGTGTCTAGTTCAAATAATTTATTTTGTCAAAAAAAAAATAAAATAAAAAAAAATAATAATAATAATGTTCAATTACATTTAAATGTGGCATCATGCCTGGGTGCAAGACCCCAATGACAATCATTACTACACAGCCATGTTAGACCTACAAAACTGTGCCCATGGTTCCAATGGCACACTTGGAACCTTACCATGTCCAACTCCAACTCAGCTACACAGAGCAGGTGCAGTTTGAGGAAGAATCCATCAATCTCTGCAGCGGTTAGAACGCAACACCACAGGTCCTAAGATGGCAAACTCCTCCCAGACATGGCATTCTAGGCAAGCCTGTTCTGAGCTATGTGATCTCATGGACAATCTTAAAACATTAAATAAATATACATAGTTTCAGTTACAATGTTCTCTTCAATTCAAGGATGTCACTGCCTATAAACCAATGAGCACATTTATGCAGGGACTGCAGTCATAACAAAATGCATGTTGGTGCAGTGTCCACATCAGAGGGTTGAGGACAAGGGTCCCCTTCTTTGCTAGGCTCCCTGTCCCCAGAGCAGAGACTGTTCACAAACCCAGACAGGAGTACAAGAGTTTACAGGACACCCTAGTGGTTTGCCTTTGATATACATACAAACATCATTGTATTCACAAACAGTATACAATTTGGATAAAAACTTTGCGTAAAAAGAATGCCAGACAGAACCCAGCAAAGCAGCCATAATTCACATGAGAACAGAATTGAGGTACAGTTGCTGCCACCAGTCACACAACATCCACTGGACATATTAGCATCTAGTGATAAGGGGTGAGGGAGTGCAAATTTACTCTAGAACACATGTGACATCCCATTACTAGATGTTTAACGTCACTGAACCCCAGGGTGAAAAGTCCACTTTGGTAAGAATAACCCACAGAAGATTAAACTGTTCTCTAATACTTTGATACAAAATATACAGTACTGGCTTTCAAATTGCTTCAGAGATTGTCGTGGCAGATAACAAAAGACTGGTGACCAAGTTTGACTACAGGTGCTTAGTCTTCCTTGACCCGATACACCCCATTGCCATTCTGCAGTGCCTTGGGGAGCCGCTTGCCTTTGGTGTAGGCGTGGTACCAGAAATTCAAGAAGAGGAGCAGAAAAACCAGCCCGTACAGCCCAATGATGTAGACAAAGATGGGGTACTGGTAGGGACAGTCCTTCATAAAGAAGTACTGGCCGATGTGGCTGGTCACCATCACAAATTGAACCTGGTGTGGAGGAGGGACATGGTCAGATTTGAGTTGTGTGAAAGAGTTGCCCTTAGATGTTCCTTATCTAGCTGGGTTGGACTGGAGTTGTGGAGCATGTGAGAAAGTTGTAAATTGCAGCATGACACCATTAGAACTTCCCATCTCCTTAGGCCAAAAAGAGTTATGCATTTGTATAGCTAAAATCCATGTATAGTGATATTATAGGAGGATATATAACAAGAACCAAACAGAACAGGTTTGGGGGGGGGGGGGAAGCAGCTTTGATTTGCTACTCTTCCTGCCACTGGAGGCATTTTAAACATCTATAAATTGTATTAAACCATCTTTTGGCAAATATGAGACCTTAATTGTAATCAGGATTTAAACTTACAGCAGTGAGACTGATCATAATCAAATCTGAGCTTTTGTAATGTTAGTCTTAATTCTTCAATTCCAACTACATGCAAGCTACAGTAGGTCTATAATCAGCTTGACATTACTATGCCAGTCACTCAACTGCTAGAGGGGGAATACAAGGAATTCATAAGAATTTAGGCACAAACTCATGAAGCACAATTCAAATGTGCTATGAAACCAGGGTTTTAAAACTAAAAGCAACCTAGTTTACAAGTGGTACAGCACAGTCACCATGAAGGTTTTGGTACGTACCAGCTGAATAGATGTGAGGTGCTTCTTCCACCACAGATACTTTTGATAAGAGGGACCCAGGGCAGATAGGCCATAGTACGCGTACATAACCACATGGACAATGCAATTCAGCAGGGCGTGGAAGGTACCCAGTCCACCTACAAGCAGATCACAAAATGTAAACAGCCTGAAGCAATACCTTGCATACTAATACTTCAAGTGTGGACATCTGATTTTGCAAGTTTGAAATGTGTCCACCACAACAGTATGGGCAACTGTCATCAAGTACCTGGAGCAAACTTGACACCAAACCACCAGGTGAAAGGCATGATGGAATGGTGATACACATGAAGGAATGTGATCTGGCTATTCTTCTTGCGCAGCACAAAGAAAACCTGTTAGCGAGATGGAAAAGCAGATCAGAATAAGCAACAAAAAGCATGCGTTTCAACTAGAGGGGAATAATGGAGAATCCAACTTACTGTATCTAGCATCTCAATGAACTTAGAGAAGTAATACAACCAACAGGTCGATGCCATCTGAAGTAAGGGGGAAAGCATGGGGGGGGGTTAGTAATTGTCATGCTGTTGTCTGCCAATTCAGCACTACATTGACAGGAAAAACCCCACACCACAGACATGGCTATGTGAAGACCTACCCTCATCGCCTGGGGCGAGTTTGAGTAGTCCACCAGGTCACAGCCAAATGAATAGCCTGTGGCCCAGCCAGACATCAGAAACTGAAAACAAATCGAACACGATTTAATCAGGTGATAAGCAGATTCTTAAATGTCCATCACAGACAGGAAGCAAATTCTTAGAAACTGTACACACCCTCTCATAAAGAATGCAAACCAAACAAGATAATCTTGCTTGACAGAAGTAACACAGTCATGCGGGGGGGGGGGGGGGGGGGGGGGGGGGGGGGGGGGGGGGGGGGGGGCGGGGGGGGGGGGGGGGGGGGGGGGTGGGGG
>JABJVR010003100.1:0-16404 GCA_025773905.1 Chitala chitala | reverse complement strand
CCCCCCCCCCCCCCCCCCCCCCCCCCCCCCCCCCCCCCCCCCCCCCCCCGCTGAGAAATGTGATTGATCGCATTTTTTGTGCCTTTTCAGGTTGATGAAATCTACCACGATGAGTCCTTGGGAACAAACATCAATATAGTTCTTGTCCGCATGATAATGGTTGGATATCGGCAGGTATGCATTTTCTTTTGAAATAATTTTTCGCATTGCATTTGAATGCAAAAAATGCCACATCGAAAAGCATTTCCTCGTCACGCTGTTACGTTTCTTAGTAAATACTGTAGCTCTTTCCTGAGGAAGTGCTTTTTAGCTCTTGTTAATTTGTGCGATGCGTGTGCGGGGCATTTTTGTGATTTTGCATAAAACATAAAACTTGCAAGGAAGCTTGAAAAGCATTTTAGGAAAGGCACCATGTTATTCTTCCAAAAGTATTTTTCATTCACCGTTTTGCGTTAGTCATCAAATTCCACGTGTTCAGATGGGGGCATGCTATTCCCTTACTGGCTGCGCCGTCTCTCAACCTGCCTGTGAAACCTGGAGCCAGTGTTTACACAGCCCTAATTCAATGAACAGATATGCATGGAACATGCCTCAACTCCCAGCAGAGAGGGCCGATGTTCTTCCCCCACATGCGCCATTGTTGACACCGAATCTTTATCGTTTCTTTAAATACCACGCTCTGCCTGTATAAGCTACTGGGGTAATGTTTGGCAAACATTTTGAAAAGGTTAGAATAGCAAAGGCCATGTACAGGTTGTCAGAGTTTGTTCGGTTAAGAAATGCTTTAATTTGAAAGCCGAGTGAATGTAAACAGACAAGGAAGGGCTTTGCGTCACCTGGGCTGTACCATTAGCCACAGTAAACACTCTGAGGTAATTCATGGCTAATGAAGCTGCTGTTTCCTGTGTGCACACAGCTGGGAGATTACTTTTTTTTCCCTCCCCAGGTGAATTTTAGCATTCAGGGATTTGTTTTTACACTTGGCTTCATACATTTGCATTCTGGAATGTTCTGTGACAGTCACACAGGTGTGAATAGGAATACGTTTCATCTGGGCTTTTGTTTTTCCCTCCAAACCAGACCGCCTTTGCTTGCGTTCGTCTCTGTGAGGGTCACAGAAGGATCCGGCCCTTTTCAAAACTGCCATTTCTTCTGTTAGCTTTCTTGCTCGGGAACGGTTTTGCAATCCTGTCTCAATTTTTTTCCTAGCTCAAGGGTTTCCTTGCAAGACAGTCATGTGACCGCCGTCTGTGGTTTATGATAGTCAGGTGGGCTGTCTTCAAACGTGTGCTCATCCAGCTGTGTGTGTTATCCCAGTTAAGGAAGTGAGTGGGTGGCGAAATCCCTGACATTCAGTGGAACGTCTGTGCTTCACAATCAGTGAATTGGGCCTTTGGAGTACCACTTAGTGCCTGTACAGTGAATGCAGATACCAGTGATTGCTTAGCAGACTACAGCGCAAATGTTTTCCAGTTAGTGTGAGTGGGTGTAAGCAAAGGGGACATCTCCAGTATACCTGGAAAACATGGTGTGAGGGTCAGCACAGACGGGGTAATAAATCAGCCCACTTTAGCGGAAACTTGCCCCTCAAAGAATCAGTCATTATGTGGTTGTTAAAGCCTAAAAGTTCCTGCAAATCTTTATCTCCGTTGACGATGAAAGAACTTTTCTTTACGAGATTCTGACAGTTGATCTCTGGAGTAAACAATAATAATTAAAAAAATTTTTATTCGAAGTTTAGATTACGCAGTCTTTGCAAAATTAATCTTACTTGTTTTGGAACTCTTGAGATGTTTTATCTAGAATCTTTTTGTTTGCTTGTTTGAGAGATGTTTTTGAACACTTTCTGAGAACGGTATAAATACACTCCACTTTCTCCCATTACTGCTGTTTTACATAAGCTGATAAGAGGCAGTCACCAGGGTCTGTACTGGTTTGTTTGTTTTTTAATTAAAATGTGACTGAATACCTTTACTGGCAGAAACATTAATCACAACAAATAGTATTGCACGGTAGAAGGCGATGGCGTTTTTGTGTTTTGTTGTTAACATGGTGCCCTTGCTATGCCTGCGCCCCTCGGTGCCCCCAGTCCATCAGCCTGATTGAGCGGGGCAACCCGTCGCGTAGCCTGGAGCAGGTGTGCCGCTGGGCGAACACACAGCAGCGGCGTGATCCAAACCACGCCGAGTACCACGACCACGCCATCTTCCTCACCAGGCAAGATTTTGGTCCTGCAGGTATGCAAGGTACTGTATTTCACTCGATCGAGGCCTGTGCAGACTGAGCGCTGACGTGACCCCGAGTTCCGTGCACACGGGTTGGCCCTCGTGCCTTGCTCGGGTAAGGCGTCTGGAAAAGACCGCCGTGGCCGAGGTCACGCGTGTCTCCCCTGACGATGACCTTTGTGCCCTGGTGACTCGGTGCCCCGTGCCAACCCGTACGAAATTGAACGCCATTGGCATCGTTTACAAAACGAGTTTCTTTGGCATGTAGAGGAAAAAGGAAATGCTGTTTTCATACTTTAATTTATGTCCAGTCACGTTTTTGAACATTTTGAACATTTGAGCCCTTTTCCAGATGTTTTTCAGTTCCTTCTGTGTTTTTGGTGATTTCCTTTTGCCTATTAACACTTTAAATCATAGATTGTTTCTTTTTAGTTGCAATTTCTCCCACGCAGCCTGAAATTCGTACATTAAATTATATCCTGTCTTAAAAAATTATGGACAGTCACTCTCAACCCACCAGGTTAGCAGCTCTAATGAGTAAATATTTACTTTGTTTTTAATTAAAATCAGCATATTGTATTGTTCGATGATGTATACACATCAGAACAATACTGTTAAGTAAGAAATGTACCAGTTAAAGTATATGAAAAACTAGATGGGTTGATTAAATTAGTAATCAGTAAATATGTGGAATGTTGCCACACAGAATCTTACTGAAGTTACTTTTTATATAGAGCAGCACAAACATGTGTGCTGATATTCCTTCCAGAACTTTCTTTTTCCATATCCATCAATGACTGAAATAATCAAATAATCCCACACACCTGGAAAATAGACCAGAAACGAGATGAGAGGGAACTGCTTTCCTGAAAGGAGAAACATAATGAATTTGCCTTGATCATTACTGGGATGGAAGAACAATCAGATTGCCTGGGGAAAAACAATAATATTTGCTTAAGAAACTCCCTGTTTTGTAACGGAATTATAGAATGTTGATGCAAGTAGGTTTTTCACCATGGTCACCTGTGTGTGAGAGGTGCTGTACGATCCTTAGTACCTCCAGCGCTACAAAGGAACCTGAAGCACCCTCCTTGTTTTGCCGTACCTGAAAGGTTGCTATAGTTTCAGAAGTATTTTGGCCAAAACAACGCTGTCTCTATGGAACTTCAGGCTTGGGATAGGGCCTCGTCTTTGATAGGGCGTTCTTTGAGGCAGAAAGGTAAACTTCACGTTCCACTGCAAAGATCTACTGTATTTGAAAGGGACCATTTACAAGATTTAAATTTTGAGCTGCAACACAACTGGGTTATTATTTTTGCAGTATCCTGTCTGTGTAAAGCACACTTGGTTGGTATAACAGTACGGCAGTGCACGAAAAATTACAATTAACCAGCATTTAAGTACAATATTTTTCTCAGCTGTGATATTCTCAGATATAGAATTTCTGACTTTCACTTTTTAAAAACTACATTTATTTCTTTAGACAAGGCTGTTGTCTTTCTTTAAAAACTGTCTTACATTGTGCTCTGTTTTACATTATGCACTGTAATGTAATAGCAGTTAACCATCAAGCTTATTTTTGCATCTATGTCTTGGATAACAACATGTAATTTCTCTGTGTAACCCTCCTTAAAGTGTTTTGTGATGAACAGCTTGTGCTGGCCTTTTGTCAGCAATGCCTTTCCCATTCTCTGGAATGTCAGTCTGCAGTCACGTTTCTCAAATAAAGGGGCCTATTCCTTTATTTTTATTTCTGCAGTCTTTGCACAATATGCTGCAAAAGTCCTTGGATGTTTCCTAATCCTAGCGATAACATGTGCAGATAGTGACATAGTGATGGTTGTGACTTCATTAGGTCCGTAATTTGGGCTGGGGTTTGATTTCGTGCTGTGGGCCCACTTCATGGAGGCGGCCATTTTTATTAAAATGCTTCTCCTCTATTGGGGCTTGTGTTGCTTTGAGGATGTTTGCTTACCAGTGTGCGTTTGCATTTTCTGCTTTTTTACCTGCATGCCAAATGTATTTAAATGGTCCGCAAGCATGAAACTTTTGCCAAAAAAGCAAACAAATAAATGTGCTTCTGAACAAAAATGAAATGCACTAAGCCGAATCACTGCACATTTCTTGATTGAGTATAATGCATTGTCTGTGTTGTGCTTTGCTTTGTGTGTTTTTCATGTTTTGGTTGTTTAAATATAGCTTGTGTTGGTCTCTGCTGGGTCTGTCCATGCATTCCTTCAGACTTGTCAGCCTCCTCGCATTTCCTTCTCTTTTAAAAACTAAAAAAGTAAAATAATTTAAAGGTAAGTTCAAGTATTCATTTTGATAAAGTTTTCAAACGATAGCAGTGTTGCTTTCACAGTTCGTCCCTTTGTTGTTAGCTGGGGCTGAACTAAATATTCAAAATGCTGTTGTTTACGTTCCCTGCATCATAATGCTGCTAACATGTAAATCCGTGCAAGCTATAATCATGCTACATAAATAAGTTACCACACCCTTTCTGTTATTGCATATTTTTTTGTGTAAAATCAGTGTCGTTATGAAGCTCTGCTAGCTATTTCAGATTCCTGTTTACATAGTATACATAGATCTGGATTTAATTAATAAGTACCAGTTTAGTATTTTCATGGAAAAAAAAAATGTACAGGCATTTTTTAAGCTCATTGCTTTCTGACTGTGAACATTCTGTTTGCTTTCCATTTCATGCGTACTTGACATTTTAATGTTAGAAGAATGGCATTTTTTTTAGGGCCACTGTAGTTGAAGTGTTGTCATTAAAATGAGTGTAGCATGGGATATCTGTCCTTTTCCAGTTCACCATTATCAACTGCTCCGTGTTGCCCAGGTTACGCCCCCGTAACAGGAATGTGCCATCCTTTGAGGAGCTGCACACTAAACCACGAAGACGGCTTTTCCTCCGCGTTCGTGGTCGCCCACGAGACTGGCCATGTGTAAGTTCAGCCCTTCTATATTGCCTGCTTTAGAGGACCATAAACAAACCACGGTTGCCATGGCGCTGGGACTTTGCTTAGCTTGCCCTATAGGCAAACTGTTGACTGTGTGAGAGATTCCATTGCTATGCTGCTGTTACAGTAGGTCCTCGTCCTATCTGTCTTAAAGTCACCTGGCAAAGTCCGGTTTGAGGATTAAACAGTCACAGTTTTTATTGAGTGATTTTTCCCAAAGAAATATGTTTAATCGTAATATGTATATTGTTTACTTAACTGCTAAGGAGCGGGAGGCAGTATGCAAAACCAATTTCCAGGCTTTCTCGGAGGAGTCTTTTGCGATGCGAGATATTGAAGTGAAAGAAATGGGGTCCAAAGGACCTGTTGTTAGGGTTCAGGATGTAGTCTCTGCAGGCATTATGGGTCATGGATGTAAACTGAACAAAACTATTATCTGTTCACTGACATAGTAATGCTATTTCAGTCACGGATATGAAGCCAGTCCATTGCCACGTGTTTTGATGGTGCTATTTCTTGTCAGTCTCGTTTGTAATTAAAGGCTAGCTCAACAGCTCCGCCTGCAGGGAACAATCTGTCCTGATATCCCATCTCTGCGTTTTTCTGTACCTCATTCTTTTGATGCTTTTAAAAGGGGATCCAAATAGTTTTCCGCTTAAAGCCATCATCTGCAGTATTACGTAGTTGTATGTCTAACTATAATGCTTTCTTAGAAAGATCTAGTTTAAAACACTTAAAAATGCTTATTTTGTACAGACATATTATGGCTCACGTAGGGGTAATGCGAGAAAAAAACGTAACAGCAGCACTGGAAATTTCCTTTCTTCAAGTGGCATTCAGGGTTTCTGAACCTCATTGTGCAGCATAGTCGTCTGACGTCAAAGGCTTTCATGTTTAAGCTAGTTATAAATTTTACGGGTAATTTGCTGCATTATATTTTTCTGTGCCGGCCAAGAGAAACACGTGACGTGTGCTGTTATTCTCACTGACTGACACACGCCGTTAACAGGTTGGGCATGGAGCACGACGGACAGGGGAACCGCTGTGCCGATGAGACCAGCATGGGCAGCATCATGGCTCCACTGGTTCAGGCAGCTTTTCACCGGTACCACTGGTCTCGCTGCAGCAAACAGGAACTCAACAGATACATACAGTATGTCCTTCGCAAATACAACTTCAACTCCTTCATTTTCCTCACCCCATTATCAAGAGTGTGCTATTATCGTAGCTAGGCAAAGGTTATTTTAAAACCAAATCAGTTTGGTGTTATTGCCGACATCCTGACGTTAGAGCAAAACGCTATATTTTAGTGGTTTTGGGCAATAAAACAGAGATGATGTCCTCCAGCTGTCGGTTTGTGACTGTGAGGGGAATTTACCGTGTCTTAATCGATTATTATTGTCGATGACTGTATTTGGTGGGATGCAATCAAACTAACATGGCGTGTCGTGGATGATGATGCTCACCCGCTGCAGCTCGTACGACTGCCTTCTGGACGACCCCTTCGAGCACAAATGGCCCAAACTGCCCGAGCTGCCTGGGATTAACTACTCCATGGATGAGCAATGCCGCTTCGACTTCGGCGTGGGCTACAAGATGTGCACAGCTGTAAGTCCAGCCATCTAGGTCTGCCCAAAGCAGGCAAGGCTTCCAGCTGCTGAAAAACTGCGATTTGGAATCACCAACACAGAGGTCATTTTGTCCACACAAACCTTTATCTGCCAAATAATTAATCTGGGTGAGGGTCTGTCTTCTGGGACGTCTCTAGATACTCCGTCAAGAGGTTTTGGGTTCTCAGAAGAAACATCACAACTATTTCAAACATGTGTCTAGTTGTTTAGCTGGTACCCTTATTTAGACCAGTTTACATTTTTCTTCCCATTCCGGAAATAGACATTTCATTGGAGCTGGGCAGGTTATGGTGTCTGGTCAGGCATCCCTGAGGACTTAAACCAGCAAAAACAGTAAAGACATTTAACTGAAAAACTGCACAGCAGAATGGAGGTTAAGAGGCGTGGCTACAGCAAAACATTCAGCACCATCCTTCTGAACGTAACTGGTTGCAATTTGCTGAATTTTCCTTTAGTTCCGAACCTACGACCCCTGCAAACAGCTGTGGTGTAGCCATCCTGACAACCAGTACTTCTGCAAGACTAAGAAGGGTCCTCCTGTGGATGGCACGGAGTGCGCTCCAGGAAAGGTGCCACCTTTGTCTTTAACGTTTACATTTTAGCATATGTTTATTAAGCTCATTTACATAATAAAATAAGATGAAAAACACAACGCTGATAGTTTGGTTGCCCGTGTTTTAGGGCTTCTGGTGGGCAACTCCGTACTATGCATAACGTTCGGGTGAGGAAGGTGAGCGAGGAAAGACTTACTGTACCAAACAGGAGATTTAATACAAAATAAAACAAGAATACAAGGATTCAAAATAATAAGGTTACAACTACAGGGTCTCCAGCTAACACATTACATGGTAGAACGGGGTAAGGGCACCAACTAGTGGAGACATGAGGAACTGGCAGGGACAGATCGTGACAGTGCATTTGTGTGTTTAGACTATTTTAGGTTTGTACTGATAGTGACTGTTCAGCGGGGGCGTCTCACAGTCAGTGCCTGTGTGTCATTACTGTGCCCCGCCTCGTGTCCCCAGTGGTGCTTCAAGGGCCACTGCGTCTGGAGATCGGTACACCAGGCCTACGGACATGACGGCAACTGGGGCTCGTGGAGCAAGTTCAGCTCCTGCTCCCGGACGTGCGGTGGTGGGGTGCGCTCCCGAAGCCGGCAGTGCGACAACCCACCGTAAGCAATGCCGGGGTCTGGCTGGGAGGGAAGAATGGGACCTAGGAACTGCAGAGTATTTAGACTTGGGATGTAAAGACCTCCCTAAGAAGCTTCACTTGTATTGAAACAATTCATGTCCCTACTGCAGTGTGCTTTGTCCTGGAATTTCTATCTGTCATTAGTGCATTGGAGGCCCATGTTTGCTACAAATCCAGATAAGAACTGACAAAACATGGATTCTGTTTGTTTATTAGCTTTCTATGCACCCGGCTTTGAGAACATTTGTTTTCAATGAAATTGTAGATAAGGTTGAGGTTAAATCAACAGAATACTCATGGTATAATGTCATGATAGAATCCCTTAAATATTATTGCTGTAAATTAAGATTTCGAGGGTTATGCTATTGATGAAGTATGTGGAAAACGGTTTCCAAAAAAACAATGCCTTTGAGGAGCTAGGATGGATGGTGGGTGTAAATTGTTTTATCTTTTGCTTCTAGATTTATAATCAAAGCATTTTAATGGCTTTGTATGTTGGATTGGTACACTGTAGACCTGCCTATGGTGGAAGAGATTGTCCTGGATCTGCATTTGATTATCAGATGTGCAACACCGACGACTGCCCTGGCCCTTACGAAGACTTCCGCGCTCAACAATGTGTTCAGAGGAGCAACAAGTATCATCAAAACATGAAACACACCTGGCTGCCGTATGAGCATCCAGATGGTGAGATATGAACATGCGTGTCATTTCAGCGCCATTCAGGGGAGGGGAGCACAAAGGAGCAATAATTAACATAAAGGTGTGAACCATTGATGTGTAATTTTTATCTGAACCAGTTAGTGACTGACAAAATGGGCCAATCAGATTTCAGCTGGGGCCAGTGCCCTTGTGGCTCCGCCCCTAGATCCACCCACAATTCAGGCTCAGACATGCAGGGATAGGCAATACTTTTCCAATAATGTAGTAAAGAAAAAAGAGAATGTAAATTATTGTGAAGCACAGAAAAAATCAGCAGTCATTCTTCAGGGTGCAACATATTTATAGAATGGTAGTATTTTTCCTGAGAACTCCTCCTGTCAGGTCTTTGTGAGGTAATGGAGACAGTCACCGTGCCCTGATACCATGCCTGTACATCCTGATCACCTCTTCCGCCCTGCTTTTCAGAGCCCCGTAAGTGCGAGCTCAGCTGCCGTTCCAAAGAGACGGGAGAAGTTGTGTTCATGAACCAAGTGATGCACGATGGGACACGCTGCAGTTACTCAGACCCCTTCAGTGTCTGCGCCCGCGGGGAGTGTCTGGTGAGGCCCCCGAGCGGGTTTCACCGCTGCTCATCTTGTATTAACCGTTTCCTCCCCTCTCCTTCGAGTGTTCATAACTCAACAGAGACTAGGGTTAAAATGCATCTGACAGAAGTCGGTAGTAGCACTGAGTCAGGACTGAATCTGTGTAAAATGTTTGTTTTGAAATGTGTAGTTCTTATGATAACAGATGATATTACTTGTGTTGACTAAAAAATTAAAGAGGACAGTACTCCTGTAACCATGAAATTTAATCTGAGGTACTTGTGTTGACTGCAATGTCTGATCCCAGTGCTGAATCCCAGCTGTGTCTTTAGACTATAACCATCTCCTATTATGGTTGATATGCTACTATTAGAGCGGGGGGAACCACGGTCCTGGGGGGCCCCAGTGGGTGCAGGTCTTTGCTTCAGTCAATATCTGCTTTTAATTGAATCTTAATGTCAATTACACATTGACTTTTTTTGTATAATTACAGTGTTAACCCAGTAATGCTTAATAAGCATTATTAGTTTTAAATAAGATTTTTAAAAGCATGACAAAGACTTGCTGATGTTGCTTAATTTTTTAAAACGTTTTAACAGATGTGGTACATTTGAATCCATTTGTTGTTAATGATCACTTAAGTCACCGCTTAATCATTCTTTGTTATTGGCCCCTGTTTCTGCTATTCACTAATTATGATCATTCAAATACAATTAGTAATGACAGGCTTGAATCAAAGACCTTAATGAATTATCCATACATTTTCTGCTGTTATTCTGCAGTTAGAGAGAAATTGTAATGTGCGCTTTATAATTATGTTACCGATCATAAAGCACAAGAGTCAATTTTAACTTTCAATAATTTTAAACAACTAAGCGTGGACAAATCATCATAGAGAACAAGGATAAACAATAATGTAATTGATATTTAATTAAGACAGTGGACAAATTACATTGAGTAAATTGGCTGAAACAAAAACTCCCAGGACCATGGTTGGCTACCCCTGTATTACAGCTTTGGTATAGGTACATTAGTGTTGTCCCCACCCCCCAGAGACTGTTGGGTTTATTTTACCTGTGCGTGCATATCGGTGTACATGTGGAAGTGTAAGTAGTGCGTACACTAATGCTTGTTTGGCCTGCCACCACGCGATTGTGTTTAGTACATTAGTGGTCCCTAGTACTCATTGCTAAGTCGCTGACTGGGGAAAAAGGGAAAGTTACAGTTATGGCACTGTCTGTGAGGAGGTGTTTGTCTGCCAGGTGTGTGTCTCACCTGTGTTTACATGCCACACTCGTCAGCTGGAAGTCTGTTATGCCCCCAAAACAGTCAAAAGTATTAATGGTGCCTTATTTCAGTTGTTTTCTGCTAGAACCTGGATTTTTGAAAATGAATTTAATATTGATCTCCCCTTGACACACTTGTCCTGTAGGGCCATTCCTGTGTTCAGTCCTCAGACTCAAGGCATGCTCTTGTCTATGAGACTGGATCGTTTCCGGTCGCCACTGTATATATAGACTGTGTACAAAGTATATTCAGTGTTACTGCCATATTTATGTAGTTGATGAAAACCATACTACTGCGTTGTGCTGGCCAAAAGCCCCATGCTTTTCCGTAAGTTCCTCTCTTCGTTTTAGCCTAGTGTGGTTTGTTTTGTTTTTTTTTTGAAAACATGGCTTGTCTTCACATGTGATGAGCACAGGTATAGTAGGCAGTTACATGTATATGGAACTGTATCCTGTACACATTTTGACCATCAAAACCTTCTAGACAGTAGTAGCCATATGGTGCAAGTTCACTTTTAATGCCTATAAAATGGGGCACAGTTAGGGCACTTAGGGCGCTTTTCCACTGTACCAGGTGGTGACGTTTTGGTGCTCAGCTGGTACTTATGGTGTTTCCACTGCCTTACGGTGCAGTAGCAGTACCTGTACTGAAATGCCAAACCAGCTGTAGTAGTCGTTTGGTACTTCGGCGCTTACGGGTGGGACTTGAAAATGTTTAATGCCGATTGCTTATGCAAACAACCGGCCTCGCAAAGACATAAAACCGCCACTTTGGGCAAGCGTAACAAACTCAAAAAACTAAGATAAAAAAAGTAAAAAGAAAAGTAATAATTAATAATAATAATAATAATAATAATAATAATAGACATGTGGACCAATGAAGAAATCATGCTTTTATTTTCCTTTGGAACACAGTGGGGCTATTTAGAAGCCCCCGACGGCTTAACCTGATATTCGTGTTGGTAGAAATGCTGTTTTCTACTCGTCTTTTTTGTGTATTACCAGTTTCTCACTGTGATTTTATTCAGTCCACTTAAGTCAATACAGGGTCTCAAACATCCATTGTTCTTGAGAAAGAAAACCCAGCTGAATTTGGAAACGAAGAGGGAGGAATCAAACTATTCTAAGATGCTTTTAAATCTTCCACCACCCTGCAATCTAGATTTCAAAGACAATATATTTTTCCCTGACCTGACATTGTGCATGGTGGTAATTCTGTGGTAAAGTCACTGTGTCAGTGAAGGGCCAGTTCATTTTCCTTTTACTAAACACTTACCAGATTGGTGTGCAGTGTTGGGATGACTGTTGGTGTTACCAGTTCTGTAGCCCCTACAGTTTATTGGCAGCATGTTTGCGTACCTCAGTTTCGCCATGATACCAACACAACAGGGTACCATTTTATTTTCCGACTGAGTTTTCAACACCAAGATTATCAAAACTGATAATCAACATGCAGTAAATAAAACTGCAAATTTCCCTCAGGAGAGAAAAGATAGCGATGGCGTTTCAAAGCTTTTGTACCGTTTTATTTTACACTGTTCTTTAAGATAACTGTGCAGCAATGTTTGTGATTTGTTCACGGTTATATATATTATTTATTGATGTATTATTCATATTTAAATTGCTTCAGAAGTTGAGCTGTAAGTACATATGCTTTCTTTTGTACTCTATTATTATTTAGAAGAAGCAAGGACTGACATTCAGATAAATCAGGATTGGTGTATTAAACAGAAATAAATGCACTACAAACCTCATGCAAAACAAAATGTTTATTGACTTTTCAAGTTTTCAAACCGTTGAAAAACATTGACAAGCTTGCACAGCGTCAAGAAATCAATAGATTGAAGTAAGTAGCCAGCAGTCATCATGACTTTTATGAGCCGAAATGGGCAGTCATTACAACCACGATTTTCTTATTTTTGTTGTCATTGAAGTACAGATTTTAAACTCTGATTATTAAATGGAGTAATTAACTTCTGTCTTGCTGATAGCCTCTGTCGTTTGTTTTCCCAGCATGCAGGCTGTGATAAAGAGTTTGGCTCCTACAAACAGGAGGACAAGTGTGGGGTCTGCGAGGGGGACAACTCCCACTGTCGCACTGTCAAATTGACTCTCGCCAAGACCCCGAAAAAAGCAGGTATCAATCCTCCTGTGCTGCCTGGGCATTTAGAAATCCAGCTGCTCTCAAGTCCGGGTTTTATTTTCAGTTTGACACAGATTTATCTGAATCGGGCAGCTGTGTGTTTTTTTTTCCCCTTCTGTCTTTAAGTGAAAGCAGAGACAAAAGTAATCCAAGCGGTTGAATTGAGAGCGCTGTATTCCCAGTTATACCCAATCCTATATACGCGGCAGTTTCACATGCTTTTTTTTTTGTTACTCTTTTTAAATTACTATTTAAGGAAAAGTCAGTGGCTGTGATGTGCACAGTCCCCCGGGGTTTCTTGTCTGATTGGAGTGCGAGACTGCGGTTGTTATTTAAGCTGCCAGCTAATTTTTTTTTTTTCGCTTCTCCTCGTGTGCTCTCTGCAGGCATGTTGAAAATGTTCGACATCCCTGCCGGAGCCAGACACATTCTCGTTGAGGAAAACGAGACATCCCCTCATTTTATAGGTGTGTGATGTTAGGCTAAATGGTCACATTGTGAAGTAACCGTGAGGTAAGCCAATGCTTGTCAGTGTGTGTGGGTCCTCTCAGACGTGTGCAAATCCACTAGTTTCTATCAGCAGTCCAGTGGCTATTTTTATTTTTTCTATTTGATGAGCATTTGGCAGTGTAGCAAAACATTAATCTGATTATATGCACAATAGGTTCAGTTTTTTATTAGTTTTGTGTCCAAACATTTGAAATCTAACTTTGAGGTTTTTTTTTTTTTTTTTTAGTTTTTAGCTGGCATGTTTTCATCGGTGCAGTTAGGTGTGTTACAGAGTGTCTTGCAAGGTCAGAATAAGTGTACAGTACACATGGAGCACACAGAAACACAACTGTGTGCTTGAATTGTTTTTTTTTAAAGATAATATTCTATTAAGTGGATGAGAAGTAGTCCAATTTCAATGACACTACACTGGCATAGAAATTATTTAAACAGTCAAATAAATTTTGCTTGACATTCTACCAGTATTGTAGGTTTGCAAACAAAGATTTAATTTAGCAAATCCCAATGCTCCTTCCACAGATAAATAGCCTTTTTATTGTCTTTACTCTGTAGTGAGTATTTGTTACAGTAGACACAAAGGAAATTATACAGCCTTTGGGTAAAAACAGGCCTTTCAGAGAGCACAATGATGGGCCCGAACAGGGGGGCGGAGCCACGGAGTGGAGTCGGTGTTGTATGGGCCAGTGTGTGACTCTAAATCCTGCACACAATAGCTCTCTGTGCTTCTGCGATAGCTAGCAAGTCAGGCCATCCTCTGAGGAGCCCTCTTTGAAAGGCCTCAATTCAATGGAAAACGTGACTCTTACCAGGAAGGCTGTGCTGATTGGAAGCGTATGGGCCAGGCTGAGCAGAAGGAAGCTGGGAACGGGTGGGAAACTAAGTAAAAGTCACGTGACCCTCAGGTCGACCCTTTGACAGCGTTACCTAAACAACGAAGGGAGTGATGTAAGACAGGTCTAAGACTGATTCCTCTCGGTGAATCAGTGACATAGAGACTGGCTTATGTCAAAGATAGTTATGACAAGGCTAGTATGGTACAGTCTGTTCTTTTTATTTATCTAAGAGAAGTACGAGGGCTTTTAAGCACCAAGAAAATTATAAGAACTTTCAATTTTTATAATTCGACCCAGCAAAGTTTAATGAAAGCCAGTAATAACACAATAAATGGATCAGTCTGATGAGGACCATCTTTGTGCCGCCATAACAATAATGGCTTCTTGTCACTTTTAAAATTGTAGTCACGTATTTAAATGTCTCACTTTTAGTTTTTTATGAGGGTGATTATATCTGTTGTTTGTTTTCTTTTTTTTTTTTACCTGACAGCTGTGAAAAATCAAGTGACTGGTCACTTCATACTCAATGAGAAAAGCGAGGACGCGCAGTCGGGAACGTTCATCGAAAACGGCCTGGAGTGGGAATACAGCATTGGAAGCGGAAAGGAATCTCTGAAAACCAGTGGCCCCCTCCACGAGGGCATCGTCATTCTGGTAAGCGTGTCTGCGCGTCTCTGGTCAAAGCTGGGAGCGGAGAGCTCTTTTCCCCTTCGATCAGACACGTGGGCTCCTTTCCACCGGCGTGTCCGGACTTTTGAACCCCTGTACTTTTCTCCAGGTTATCCCCCAGGACAACGACTCCAAGATCAGCCTGACGTACAAGTACATAATCCATGAGGACCTGCTGCCGGTCATCACAAACAACAACGTGCTCCTGGCAGAGCTGGACACCTACGAGTGGGCGCTGAAGAGCTGGTCGCCGTGCTCCAAGCCCTGTGGAGGAGGTGGGACCCGCGCCCCTGGCACATTCAGGGATATACTCTGTTTATTGAGCTTTTGGAAAAGCCCTGAGAGACAGCAGGCCTCAGCCATGCCTTTGCTCACTCATGAGCCATCCCTTCAGATGCGTTTTGAGTGTGCGCCGTGAAACTTTCCAGGTCTGCAGTACACAAAGTACGGCTGTAGGAGGAAGGGTGATGGGCGCCTGGTGCACCGGAACTTCTGCGACGTCGGAAAGAAGCCGAAACCGATTCGCAAGCGATGCAACGTTGACGAGTGCAGCCCACCGACGTGAGTTTGAAGCCGTACACCAAGGCGCATGCTTTATCGTTTTTTAAAACTGATATAATAACGTTTTCTTGTCTTTGTTTTGCTGTGGATCACTGGTTAAGGTCAATATAAAAAAGCATTTGAAAGCAGTTTTGAAAACAATTTAAAAATGCTGAGCCTTTACTTGTGAAGTAATCGTAGATAATCTGTATCTTTCATTAATATGGTCAAAGAGTTAAACTAAGTGATGCCCCCCCCCCCCCCCACTGGGAGCATGGTATACTAATGCAGTGTTTGCTGATGCTAAACGAGGCTTATTACGTGTAATAGACAAGACTGAGTGCAGGTAACTTTTTGGCTGGAGAATGGGAAGATCCTCATTGTTGTTTGTACACAATGGGACCTAGTGAACTGACAGTAAGGATTAAGATAACTAAATGCAATTTTCCTCAATTTTCCTTTATAATAAACAGTAAAAACTGACACATTATTGTACACTGCAATGCAGAGGAACCTTTTTTTAACAGCAGTAGATTTTAATTTAATCAGATCTTTTGCAGGAAGTTATGATTTTGATCAGAATTTTAATATAGACCATTGGGCATAGACTGCAGTCAGAGCCAGATGCCTGCCTGCTTCTGCGAACATAAGGATGCCAGACGTGCCTCCAGCTGAGCGTTGCATAACAAGTAGTTCTTCCAGGCAAAGGTCTGAAACTCATCAGTAAGCTCTCCTCAGCCCACGAAAAACATGTCCCGTGTATCAACTTTGTATGTTTAAGGCCATTGATCTACTCTCCTCTTGACCGCTCAGATATGTGACAGTTTGACTGACACGGCTGCTGAGTCGTACTCTTGAAGTCAGGGTAAGAGCGACATGATGGACATCAGTCAAAATAAAACCAACTGTCACATTAGCTGTTCGCCTAGTGGTCAGACAGACCCTACCGCTGTGGCCGATCGTTGTTGCCAGATATATGGTGGTTATAATTAAACTTTCCCAATTCAGAACTCTTTGTAGCTGTAACTAATAAACAGAATAGCACCAGAATTTGTTTTTAAAAAGATTCTTGGGGGAGAAAGATTCTTGTTGGGGGGGGGGGGGGGGGGTTTTTACAAAAGGGGCCCAAAGGGGGTAAAATTGGACGGTAAAAAAGAAAA
>JABJVR010003099.1:0-16405 GCA_025773905.1 Chitala chitala | reverse complement strand
AAGGTCCATAAAGACATGGATGAGCGAGTTTGGGGTGGAGGAACTTGACTGGCCTGCACAGAGCCCTGACCTCAACCCAACAGAACACTTTTGGGATGAATTAGAGTGGAGATTATGAGCCAGGCCTTCTCATCCAACATCAGTGCCTGACCTCACAAATGCGCTTCTGGGTTGAAATTGGTCAGGGACCACATATTCATCCTCCAGGGTGGTTAACTCACTTGGATCCAATATATACTATATAAATATGTATACTGTTTATATACAATTTTTTTTTTTTTTGCTGGGGTGCATTTGCTTAAGGTTGTGCATGTCAGTAAATGTAACCTATTACATACACAGGCCTGAAAATAAGGGTTAATTTTGTTGTCATTAATATAATCAATTAAAATCAGTGTAGAGTAAGGTAGTAATTAACGCAGTAAGGTAGTTATTGTGATTTACTCTGTCCTCCCACAAGAGTAGATGTGTGATTGAGTCTTTTCTTTGGTCTGCAAGATATGATTAAAGTTAAAATGTAACAAACATGATTCACGTATAATTGGCAAATAATTTAGTATAAAATTAAAAGTTCAGCCGGTGGCGATTGATTATAATAATTTTTTTTTTAATTCACAAGAATTGTGTTTGGGTGTGACCACAGGTTTCACGAGAACATGGTGGGATTTCCATGGCTGAGCACACTCACATGGCTGTGCACACTCACATGGCTGTGCACACTCACTTGCTAACACACTCGATGCCGTTTGTGTCTCACCTGTTTGTGTTTCGGATGAATTTGCTGCAGTCTCCTTTTTCGACGTTCTCGCTCACACGCGTTCTGACTCGACATATGACACGAGGTGAATTTGACAGTAAAAATCGAGTCCATTTTGAACACAATGGACAGCTATGAGGACAGAAGGGCAGCTGAAAGTTTTTCAAAGTCAAGAGTCAGGACGTGGACTGTGCTTTTGACAAATCTAAAACCACTATAATTTGCACAAGTGAAAATATGAGTTGAGAACAGATTCATAGAAAATGATTTGTTAGGAGGTGCCAAATGAGGTGATCTCTAGCTGTCACTAATGGCTTCTGTCCAGTGCTCAGTGTCGTGTCTGGCATTGCACTGTGTCTGTTTTAGCTGTTCTGCACATTTTAAAATTGAAACTCAAATTCAAATTTAATTTATCAGACACAGCTGTACAAAGTATAACTTGCAATGAAACACTTCTTATGAGTGTCCATGACATTTAAATAGAGTTTACACGACAAGAATATAGATAAAAAGATACAGGTAAACAGTTATAAATACAATAAACTAGTACTAATATGTTGCTAATATTAAAAACTAAAAATACTAATACCTATACATTTTGATAAAAAATACTAAAGAGATATACACCGATCAACCATACGATTATGACCACCTAGTATTAAGTAAGTCCCCGTTTTGCCACCAAAACAGCCTTGACCTGTTGAGGCATGGACTCCACTAGACCTCTGAAGGTGTGCTGTGACATCTAGCACCAAGCCATTAGTAGTAGATCCTTTAAGTCCTGTAAGTTGCGAGGTGGGCTTCCATTGAATGTACTTGTTTTTTCCAGCACATCCCACAGATGCTTATTTGGATTGAGATCTGGAGAAGTTGGAGGCTAAGTCAACACCTTGAGAACATTGTTATATTCCTCAATCTATTCTTGAACCATTTTTGTAGTGTGGCAGGGTGCATTACCACCACTGCCATCAGGGAATACTGTTTCCATGTTTGTAATAAACTTGACTTGACTTAACTTGGATGAAGGCCTGAATAGCCTACGGGAAGAAGCTCCTCATTCTCTGTGTGTTGGCCTTCAGGGATGTACTGTTGCTCAAAGTGAACTGTAAGCAAAAAGTGGTTTTTCAGTTTAGGAAGATGAATACAATGTTACACATTTTCTTAAAAAGTTGAAGCTAACTGGTTAAATCAAGTGTGAAGCAGATGGTCTCTCCACTGCTGTCCGTGTGAGTGTCAGTATTCTTCACTAATCTTTACTACTCCTCACCACTCCTCATTATCTCTCACCACTTTTCACCACTCCTCACTACTCTTCATTCATTCATTTGTTCATTTTCTTAACCGCTTAGACCCAGTGAGGGTTGCGAGGAAGCCTGGAGTATTTAAGAAAAAAAATCACCATCAGTAGGTCTGATTTGTCTGAACCAGAAGACAGGAACTTCCTTTTTTTTTCTGTATTGTTTGGTTAAAAGCCAATTGAAAAGGAGCTGAATTTAATAGACTGGTGGACAAGGCAAGGAGAAAGCACGAATATTTGCATTGGTGGATTCTGCCCTTAAAGGAAAGGACATTCCACCCCTCAGTCACAATGTGCTGTGACAGCAAAGGACACACCAGGCACAAGTGAACAGGGAGGAGGGGCAGTTTAATTCCCGTTCCAGTTCCTTCATACTAATGTCTGCAGCCATGGAGACCAGAAGGGTGAGCTAACTCTTGCTTCCTGTGGCTTGGTCATGAATGATGTGGAGGGGGCAACTGTAGCTACGGTAATCACATTATGCAGCAAGTGTGTGTGTGTGTGTGTGTGTGGGGGGGGGGTGTTGGTCACACATCAGATAGGCACTGCACACTCACTGCAGGGAACATTTAGAAGAGGAAACATTAGAGGTACTGCATGTGTACCTTGTGCTTTCTAGCCAGTGAAAGCACACAGGAAAGAGCTCCGTCACAAGCCCGTGCACAGAGCTTGTGTTGTGCTGAAACACTTATCCTCAGTACATAATGGCAACAACATGATAATTAATTTATTTTGTGTAAACTTTGAGCTGTGCCGCACCAGGATTCCAGGATTTCCAGTGCTGTGACTCAGCTAAGTACAACAGCTAGGACAGAGGTGAAGAACGGGGGGGTCTCAGAATCTCTAGTAGTGGCCTTGAAATTAGGTCCCTTTAGTAAAGTGTCAAAAATTTACAGGTCGCTTTGTTTAAATGAATTAGATGAGCAGACAGGATCTCTCCGTCATCCTGTAGCACACATATGAACCTGTCTGCCCCTCGATGGTGTGCTTTGACTTAGCACCTGTTTCTTCAGCGGACCTTCAGAACAGAAGCTTTCTGCTTTAAGTAGGACGCGCTCAAGTGTGGTTTTTTTTGTAAAGGTGTTTGAAAGCAACCACTCTCAATGCAGGCCTTGTACTCTCGGGAACCACTGCGTGGGCACGTAGTGAAGTGGTGGCCTCTGACGGAAGGCTGCTAATTTCTTCTGCTCCGCTTCTCTGCTCTTTCCCAGCAGCTTCATGCAGATGGCTGAAGCTCTGCCACCCACCCCTGCCCAGCTGTTTTCAAGGGTGGTTGTTTCTAAGGGATATGAACGTGCAGAAAGCATTGTGCCTTTTAGGACAGCAGTATGACATAGGATGGGATCCTTCAGTCTAACTTGCTCAGTGTATTGGAATATGCTTGGTGGAGGCCTTAGCTGGTTTTGCTGGAGAAGTTTGTTGGGAAGACACAGGTGGCCACCACTGTGCCATGGGCTGGATGGCTGGGGTGAAATCCTTGTGTTTCAAAAAAATCCTATAATGTAACAGAATTTCTGATGGCATATAGCCAGAAATGTGCCCTGAACACTGATGTTTGATTACCATTACTTAAGGTGACAAGGTCTAGCAGATATATGTAGCAGTTCCCAGTGTTTAGGAGGTTTTTAAAGAAAAAATCATGTTGATTGATGCATTTTTAGCAGACACCTTTCTGTTGCTTTACAGTTATCAGAATATGTTAGCATTAAATTATTATTTTTCTGCCACAAGGATGTCAGTAATCCAAAGTGAGACATTTAAAAATGTAATTGCATTTATGACTTTTTCAGCTCTTTATGCAGTAAGTGATTCTGAGATGTTCAAGCTGTAAGAAAGAACGACAGGCTGTGCGCTTCAGGAGATGATAACCTCTCCACATTTTGTTTGTTTTCCCTCTCCTGCACTTGTATAACCAAAATGCTCCATAGTGATATCTGTACAAACACTGAAAGCACACGCTCTGTCTTTGAGAACGGAAGTAGTGGAAAGAGAAAATATTTAAAGACATGAGCCCACCTGTGGAACTGTGAAGCCGAAGCAGTCACACAGGAAACTAGAGCAGTTATACTATTATGCTTTTTTGATTTTTCATAAATTGCACGGATGTACACGTGTGCCCATTCTGTTCAGCTCAGAAAATCCCACTGTGAAAACAGCTGCAGATTACAGTAAAAGAAAGAATGGAATTAATAAAAAACTCGTTTGTTTCCTGCTCTGTGCCCTGTGTTTGGTGCTCTGTGCCCTGTGACTGATGCACTGTGCCCTGTGGTTAGTGCTTTGCCATGTGTTTGGGGCTCTGTGCCCTGTGTTTGGTGTGCTGTCCTCAGTTTGGCGTGCTTCTCTGTACCGTGTGTTCGGTGCTCTGGCCTGTGTTTGGTGCTCTGGCCTGTGTTTGGTTATTTAGGAGTATGACGACGTACAAATCCCCAGTTTCAATTTCACCTTATCACTGACAAGGTAGATTTTTATAGGAAACAGAAGTAACATTACTGCAGAATTAATCTTTGACATTTCCATTTATTGTAGTTCAATTTAGGATGCATTTCATTATGTTGCCGTTTATAATATAAGAATAGCTTTTTACGATGTTAACTCCAAAACAGGGTCTAGCACCTATGTAGGGCTCAGCAATACTTTCTTAAATGCTTAAAAAAAGAACTTGTGGAGAAACGTGCATATGCTTGGTAAAACAACCCAATTATGCATTTGAAAACACATGCATGTTTACATTAAAATAGAAAGTAATGAGTACTGATGAGTACTGGTGAGTACTGTTCAAGAACTTCCTGGCACTATTTAAAAATGCTTAGTGGTTTACGCTGGACTTTTTGTTAGAAAAATTTAATTAAAGTAACTAAAAATACCTCACGTGTCTTTTCCTTGGTAGTTGTTCCTGCTTTGCAGTGGCTGTCCATAGCTGAATGTTCTTGGTAGTTATTTAGAGGTTGTCTTTGTGTACACTGCTCAGGATATGTGACTGCTTTCCTGTGGTTACCTGGACTTTCTTCATCAAACACCCTTTTTGTATGCCGCCTTGTGCTGTGAAAAGGGGTAGCAAAAATGGCTGCGATCGCTGCTTTTTTTGAGTTGAGTTGAATGCTTTATTGTCATTGTACATAAGCGCAATGAAATTAGATGTGCAACATCTGATGGGTGCAACGCAAAAAAACATAGGATTGTTCATTCATTCAACCACAATCGCACATAAAAAAGGATTGCAGGATTGTATCTGCTGGTAGGATTGCAGCTCCTTATCTACTAATGGCCTTGTTATATAGACAGACGCCAGACACCATGCAAGTTCGAACAACAGTTTATCCTCACAACCAATCACTTCTGAGACAACTCCCCTTTTCAGATAACAATTACAACTAAATAAATTTATATACGTGCCTTTATTTTTTTCTTTCTGAACTAGAATTTCTCCTACATTCTGAACATTATACCCTCAGCTTATAATGTAAAGCTTTCCTTGCTCACACTCACTCATCATAATGTAAAGCATTATTAAATTGTACTGCAACAGCAGCTACCTGTTCAATTTGTAACAGTCACAAGTTTAAACTTTCTGGTGCACATGAAAGACACCAAGATCTGATGGTCATCACAGTTCCTGGTGTTATCTGCGTATCCCTTTGAGGAAGGGCTCTCACTGGATTGTCTGTGTGAGTTTGATCTAATGGACACAAATGGAGTCTGTTGCAACTCAGCAAACCCCTGTTTGTGTCAGCCAGGAAAGACCTGGGTGCCCTCAGTCTGTTTACTACTGCACCTGGTGTCTGTTCCACTGTAAGCTAGACTTTCTGACCTGGTGCAAGTTGGGATTGTGGCCACACACCATGGTAGTTATAGTGCCTTGCCTGATGTTCTTGTAGCGTCTTGTCTTGTTTTTGCATGTCACAACCAATTCTGTAATTTGTTGGGATATGCCAGGCCACCACACAGCTTGCTGGGCACGTGCCCTGCATTTAGTAATGCCCTGGTGTCCTTCTTGTATTTGCTTTAGGACATCCTGCTGGAGACTTGGGGGTATCGCTATTTTTGAACTTTTAACAACAGTTGATCCACAAGACGAAAATTGTCTTTTTCTTGCCAGTAAGGCTTCACCTCAGGTTGAACCTGACATTTGGTAGGCCAGCCCTGAAGACAGTTAGTATATCACTTGCTGGCATGGTTTGTCTGCATAATGCGCATCCACAGTATGCTGCAAATGAGTTTTTGAAGCAGGGATAGCTGCACGTATGGCATCTACGACCACCTCCAGTCTTTCAAATTGAGTTTCCTGTGCTGTTGGCAAGTAACGCACTGGAGCTCGTGAGAGTGTGTCAGCTGTGATAAGTGATTTCCCAGAGACGTACTCAACTGTGTACGGGAATCGAAGTAGATGTAGCCAGAACCTCTGTATCTGTGGGGGAAGGTCACATAACCCTCTGGAACCCAGCAAAGGGCGCAGTGGATTATGATTTGTCTTAATTGAAGACATTAGTCCAAGTAGGTAGGAGTACAGCTGTTCACATGCCCATGTCACTGCCAGTGCCTCCTTTTCTATTTGGGCATATCGTTTCTCTGCTTCTGTCGGGCCTCAAGAGATAGATGTGATGGGTCTCCAGGTTTCGTCTTCTTGTTTTTGCATCAGAATAGCCCTGAGGCCATGTGAAGATGTTTCTGCAGCTACATGGGTTCAGCTGTGGGGCAGTACTGAGCAGGCACTTTAGGAGAACTTAATTGCTCCTTGAGTTGCTGAAAAACTTGCACTTTTATAAAATGGCAGAAATATAATACTTAAGACTTCTAGTTTGGATTGTACTTATCTAATATATGCACAGTGTATGTGTAGTTAGATTACTGCATAAAAATGATTTTAAATTATTTTCAATCTTTCATTTTTAACTAAGGCTCCCCCCTCCATCTCTTTAATGGGACACTAAACAGCTTCCGTGAACAATCTCTAGGCCTGTAGCAATGGCTGTCACATCAGCCCTGTAAACCTGCGGCATGATTTAAAGTGAAAAGACAGAGACCTCATGTTACTCATAGTAACTAAGTAACACTGAGGTTGCAGGAACCAGGTGCGGTGGATTTCAGCGAATTGTGTCTCAGTTCTCCAAAGTGGGAACCGAAGAGCAGCCGGGTGCTTCAATGACACAAACTAAGCCTTAACAGAAGCGCCAAGTGGGCCAACAATATACGTGAGGAACAAGCTCAGGGACTGCGGCTCAGCGACGAAGCGCTGGCTGCAGGCAGTTGATGGAAGATCTGGCGCCGTCAGTCGGGCGGGTGAGCCTGTCAGACTGCCACTGCACATTGCTGACACTGTGAAGTGCCGTGCGTGTGACAGTAAATGTTCTCAACTATCTTCAAATGAAAGGCACGTTGCATTAATATGTGTAGGAAGGTGATGGCGACACCTTTTGTACTGTGCTTGCAGTCGTATGTCGGAAGCAGAATGCCCCTGTCGTTCTTTGTTCTTGTAGGAGAAGCATGTAGAGGGTGATTGAGAGGACAGGACAATGACAATGGGGGGGGGGGGGGGGGCTCGTTGGCGTAAAAAGGTGCTATCCAACACCGTGACACCGGGGCCGGAAAGCCAGATAACGGGCTCCACACGCGCACGAGTACAGCTCCTGGTTTCTCTGCGATTTTGATTGATGGGCAAATGTGCAGCTGAGAGCAGCCAGAAGTGACTGACTCAGTACTCAACTAAGTACGTCAAAATGTTCTTTCAGCTTAGCCACTACATTTTTATTTTCGTTCTCATAAGAGGTATTACTGAGTTCAGACTTACACTCTTCAAAAAGCCAGTGGAGTAAAATCAATGTTGAGCAGGCTGTGTCATTTTCGAAATGTCTTGCTGGGCTCTGTCAGTCTTGTGAAACGAACAATGGAATCTAAGGACAGGCTCCCACATTGATGTGTTCTCTGGGGTTTGCATTAATGCATTAATTCCACCTGCCAGTGTGCATCTTTAACTAAAACATGTGGCTGCAACATTATAATTACTTTAAACATATTTCCGTGTCACTTAAATAGAAATGGAAAGTCATAACTAGAAGGCATAACTGAGATGTTCTTTAATACACAGGGTGCTTTTATGACTGGGTGTATTTATGCACTGTGCAAGTTGTGTGTTGAACATTGAGTACACTCGATCAGTTCAGAGATTAAGAGACATAGGCGCCGTGCATGCTGCCCATCCTAATGAATTGTGCAATAGTTTAGGTTGGGGGAGGGGGCAGATAGAGCACAAATACCTTGGAAAATGAGACCTGCTAAACCACATCTGCTGCGCTATGCTCAAGGGCTTCGTGTGTCTTCCTGTGTCTTCCTGTGTCTTCCTCTGCCAGGAGGGGTTCATAAACACTATTTTTGCACTTGCTTGTGCCTGGCTTCACGCTGCAGACAGGTGCCTTATCCTGAGAGGATTCATTCAGACCAACCAGTTTGAGTTAGCGACTAATTGTTGGTCTTTCCAGTTCGTTTGGCTAAACAGAGTCTGTACTGGTACGTCTTCTTCTTCCTCTTTCGGCTGCTCCCTCTAGGGGTCGCCACAGCGGATCATCCTTCTCCATCCCAACCTGTTCTCTGCAGCTTCCTCTGTCACTCCAACCTCTTTCATATCCTCCCTCACTACATCCATGAACCTCCTCTTTGGCCTCCTCTTCTCCTCCTTTCTGGCAGCTCCATCCTCACCATTCTTTTCCCTATATACTCTGTATCCCCCCTCTGTACGTGTCCAAACCATCTAAGTCTCGCCTCTCTCACTTCGTCTCAGAACTGTCCTACCTGTGCTGTCCCCCTAATATGCTCATTTTTAATCCTGTCCAGTCTCGTCACTCCCAATGAAAACCTCAGCATCTTCAACTCTGCTACCTCCAACTCTGCCTCTTGTCTTTGTCAGTGCCACTGTCTCCAGCCCATACAACACAACCTTCCCTTTCACTCTTGCAGCTACCCTTCTATTGCAGATCACCCCTGACACTCTTCTCCACTCACTCTATCCTGCCTGTACTCTCTTCTTCACTTCTCAACCACACTCCCCATTACTTTGACCCTCAGTATTTAAACTCATTCACCTTCACTACCTCTGTTCCTTGCATCTGCATCATTCTTCTGGAGTCTGTAATGAAAAGTATGAACCGAAATATAGAAACTCCTTTATTCTGAGAATCCTAACAGATTATTATGAATACTTTAAAATAACATTTTTGGTATAATGTACTAACATTGTAATTATTCTGTTGATTTAAACCCAGAACAGTGAAAATGAAGATACAAAGCATTTTAAAGGTCCACATCATTTCAGAAGCAGTCGCTAGGTGAAGTGGAGCAGTGTAGTTTTCACAGATTGAGCATGACCCCTTGCGTCTGACCACTGTGGCTTTATGTTGTCCTTCCAGGTCATGGACACGCTGTCCAAGCTGTCTCACTCAGTGATTGCACAGCAAGCTGGAATAAGGTAAGCCTTGGAAGCATCTTGACCCAAAACAAGGGGGTGTTGTCATCTGCCCAAGACCAGCTGGTATAACTGGTGCCCACATTTCCAGCGTTTTCCAGGTTTGTCATTCTTCTTTCTTTCCAACAGACCCTTCCCAACAGAGGAGAGTGTAGAAGATGATGCCATTTACAGTCATCTAGAAGACATGTTGGAGTAGGTGCATTGTTAAAATTACTTTCCCTTCTCTGTAAGAAATACATGCAGTAAAACTTGAAACATACGACCACCTCAATGGATATTTTGTACTCTTAAGTCAGGAGTGGGCTTAAGTCTGAATGGAAAGCACCACATATATGGTAGTTTTACCAACACCAGATTTCAGTGGTTACTTTTGTTTTGCTTTATTCAGTAATTAGTGTACAGTAGTATTGGGAACTGTGGTGGGTTGGCGCCCCGCCCTGGGTGTCCCCTGCCCTGCGCCCTATGTGTTCTGGGATGGGCTCCAGGCTTCCCCGCGACCCTCACCAGGAATAATCCATTATCTTAACCTCACGGTTAAGATAATGGATGGATGGATGGATAGTATCGGGAATGCTGTTCACCTACATAAGCCTGGCATGTGCAACATGTGTGAATTTAGTTCAAGCATACTGAGTTTTGAGGTTATGGTACGTTTATGTTAAACCATTCAGCAAGTGTACTTTACTTTTAGAACTTCACAATTCATGTATCCAGATTGTTGCCATTTATTTATAAATCTGCTGCTAACAACAAGGATCCTTTTATCTCTCAGCTGAGAGGCATGGCATGAAGTGTTCGACCTGAAGTCAAACTTGGCATGTGATGTGCTCATCAAGCAACTGAGGCCTAGGGTTACTTTTTTATCTCAATAAAAAAATTTATATGTGCCATTACAGAGTATAAGCGAACGCAGTAACAGTGTTTCAAGAGGCAGTTATGGTGCACTTTGTATATGTAGGTGTATACTGTGATCAAAATGATCCATTAGTAGTTTTGATGGTTGTTGCTTTTGAATCACAAGTGGCCACTTGGGACAGAGTGAATTTCATATAATAGCAGTCTATTATGTAACGAACGGTTGCTGAACAGGAAGGTTGGTAAGATCAAGATTTATGGCATATTTAGTAATGCAACTGATTTCCAAAGTGTACTGCATTTATATCCTTTTACCCTATTTTATAGCCCACACTGTGTAGCAAGTGTTAAAAGATGTCATACTTTCCAGGTTACTGTAGAAGGAGTGTGTGCAGAATTGAACATTTTCATTGATATTAGAATCCCGCCCACACTGCAAGCAACTTCACTACACAGATCCCCAACCTACGTGTGCAATTTAAAGGGAGATTACTGAAAGACACCCATGCATGTGGTTTGGGAGGGGGTAGTATTATTCTGAAGCATCTGTGGGCAACTGCAGTTTGCATTCTGTCTTGCTTCATACATTGTGAGTGGATCATGTTTCCCATATTGCTGTAGTGCGTCCTGATAATCAGACTGGTTAAGGGTGTACATGGTATCAAGCAGTCAGTCGTGCTAGTTTCATATAAATACACCAGCTTTACAAAGCTACATGAAGTAAATCCTCTCTTTTCTGATTGAGTTTGAGGTGCAGATGTATTTACAGATATACACATGCACAACGAAGCATTAGCATATGCATATAGTGTACAAAACACACATCCCTTTATATAAGCACAGATTCACCATCAGAAAATATGCAGCCACAAAATACAAATTTAAACTTAGACAGCCAGGCACCGTTGCACGCATGTGTGCAGGAACACACAGATTACCCACAAAGATATGTTCCACCTTTTTGTACAAAACCAAACACGCGCGGACGTGCACACACATGCATGCACACATGCACACACACACACACACACACACACACACACACACACACACACACACACACACACACACACACACCCCCCCAAACAGAGGCCAAGTACAAGCTCAATGCTTGATGTATTAGGTAGATGTGGACAGGCTCCATGCGCAACTAGCTCACATGGTGGGAATCAGACTTTGCTCACTGACACACTAAATCAGACAATTGTCACGCCTTTGTGGCTTGTGACAGCAGTGCACTCTGGGTACTGTGAAACTTCATCTTCGGAGTGTCTTATCTTTGAAGTATGCCACAAGTCACAGGGTATGCTTGATTGCTGCAAGGAGATTGCAGGCCAAGAAAAGCCCATTCACAGATATTTGGACTGATCTGTTCACTGCTGCTGCTGGCCGTAGGTGGCTTATGATTCAAAGTGAGGAAGACCATCCCAAACCATCACAGCCTCCTGTCTTTATCCCATCTCTAAGTTATCACATCACTCAAAAATGGTGGCTTGATGGTTCCAGCACTCTTATTCTTTTCTGTAACAGTATCTATTATCCCAGCACCAAGAACACTTATAAAAATAGAACATCACAGGTGTTGTTTAAAACTGGTTTATCTTTCCACAAAATGATTGTGTTCTGAGAGATTGTACCATGTGTTAGCTGGTGGGTAATCCTTGCAAATTCTGGCAAGAAGAAAGGAAATGACAGCATGGGTGGAAACAGGACAGCACACCCAGTGAAAACAGCCAATGAAGTTGCCTAGCTCAGCCGGACGAAAAGGGCATCATCTAATGCAATGATGAGATGCTTAGCATTTCTAAACAGGATAATGTGTTTACATTAAAAGATTGGATCAGCAGGTGTTCAGTAGCAGTTCAAGTGTGAAACTGACAGATTTAACACTGAAGTTTGATCCTTGGGCAAACCAGAGAGGATGACAGTTGAAATGTTGTGAGAGCTGATGTGTCACCAGTGCAGCAGAATGTGCTGCATTCTGAATGTCTTTGTGGTCCAGAGGTCAAAGGTCCATCAAAACAACAAGTCTACTGTTCAGATTTAAAACCAGACTGATAGTTTCTTAAGAAACAATAACTCCAGCACTGCTGTTATATGTGTTGTACTTAATTTTATCAGAGTCCTGGTCATGTTAAGTCAACCCCTTCGTTCTATGATTACTTACACTGGTGAAACTATTTTTTCCAGGTAGATCTTATCATTCTAACATGAAAATAATGATTAAATAAGAATTTTATACTGAAGCCTTTTTATTAGGGCCAATGGAAACAAGGTACGAATACAGGGAGCGATCAATTAGTTGGTTCCTGACAGGGGAGTTAATAGCTATTGAAAAGATCAGGGGCTGAGTCAAGTTTGCCTGGGGCTTATCTGTTGCTTTGCTATAAAACCGCTCTTTTTTGAAGTTGAAAATATTCGGGGCTGAAGCCCCCAATGATGAGATCTAACGACGACGCTGGTTCCGAGTGAGTTTTTGACAGCCTTGTTACCATGATAGTGAAAACAGCGTGGAGGACGAGGAGGACCTGTATGACTGTGTGTACGACGACTACGAGGGTGGCACCGTCTACGAGGACCTGATGAAAACAGAGGCCACGCCTCCGCTGGTACGTAAGGATGCATTTCAGTACTGATCTGACTTTTGCAAATCTGTACTTTCCGAATATGATCTACCCTCTCTCTCAAGTGTTACGTAAAAGAAAAAGTAGTTTCAAGTGATTATGGAGTGAATGCACCATGCATCGTGATGGGTTCTCAGGGAGCTTTTGTTGACTTTTCTGAAGGTCTGATGTTTGTGTCCATGTTTCTCCAACACCAGCTGGCTCTCACGTCTCTGTCTTGGCCGCATTTTTTTCTTGCCAGCAGAAGCAGGCTGAGACTGACATCAGGAACTGCTGTCTGCAAGAAATCTTACAAACAGAGGAGAAGTACACAGAAACTCTGGAGTCCATTGAAAAAGTGAGAATCTCACAGTTTCCTCCCCCAATACAGACACATAGTAGCCTTTCATCACAAGCTAACTTGGGCGTTGTGAAGTCTGCACAGATGTGCAACACTTTCATTTTAATCTTTTTTTTTGCAGTATTTTATGCTTCCTCTCAGAAAGTTTGTATCTGCAGCAGAAACAGAGAAAGTGTTTGTGAACATTCCGGTAAGTGGAGCCTGCCTGGCGTGGATTCTTACTTTCTGCAACATCAAACGCTTCTCTGCTTATGCTTCTAACCGTTCGTCTCACCTTGACCTGTCGTGGCTTTTGCCTTTGTGCATGATGCTGGTGGGTTTTTGCAGTTCACATTTAGGTATTTAGACTTTTATTATAAGCAGCTTGAAATTACACCCAGATGGATGTTTCACAGGTAACATTCAATTTAATTGCTACTAATAAAAGTACAGGTGGCTCGGTGGCGTAGTGGTTAGGGTTCACCCTGGGGTTCGATTCCCGCCTTGGGTCTGTGTGCGTGGAGTTTGCATGTTCTCCCTGTGTTTGGTGGGTTTTCTCCAGGTTCTCCTGTTTTCTCCCACAGTCCAAAGACATGCAGGTTAGGTTGATTGGTGTGTCCAAATTGCCTGTGGTGGGTTGGCGCCCTGCTCTGGGTGTCCCCTGCCCTGCACCCTATGTGCTCTGGGATGGGCTCCAGGCTTCCCTGCGACCCTTAACAGGATAAAGCGGTATAGAAGATGACTGACTGACTGAATAAAAGAACATGCAAGATCAGTAATGTCTAGTTTACAACTTGACTAGGATAAGGAAATGGTGGTAAAATGTACTTGTTCCCACACACACAAAACTGCAGGTTCTAAGGGAAATTCATTTTTTCAGGTGTTTAGTCCATGTATAGCTCCATGAACATGGAAATATATCCTAAATGCTGCAAGTTTTCGTTACATCCTTTACTCTTCATTACCAATTTCTGTTGTTTGTCTCTTTCTGAGGGTTTCATGCAATAGGAGATACTTGTAGGAGATAAAACACATCTCCCTCCACCCCTTTACGTGCTAAGCTCGACACATGGACGTTTGCCAAAGCAGAAATCCCCCCTTGCTTTTGTAGTCACATATTTCACACCTGGGCCTTTCCTACAAGCCAATGTTTCAAACTGAAACCGTACTAGCTGATGCTGTGGTCTTAAAAATACACTTGGTGCTTGAGTATATGTGACAGTTTGTTTTTTTTGTAATCTCATTCAGAACTAAAATTATTATTATTTTGTTTAGGACCTAGTCAAAGTTCATAAGTGCCTTCTTCTTCAAGTGAAGGAGTCTATTCTCAACAACAATGCCAAAGACCTGTACCAGGTTTTCATCAATTACAAAGAAAGGTGAGTACAGTGGATTGTAATGCAGTCCCCCCCCCCCCCCTTTTAAAAACTTATTTATTTTTAAAACTTTGTTTTTCAGACTCATCATTTATGGAGTCTACTGTAGCCAAATAGAGATTGCCATTGCAAACTTGGATTCCATTTGCAAAGAGAAAGAGGATGTGCGACTGAAACTGGAGGTAAAAACCAGAGACATGTTTCCCACATTAAAATTTCACAAACTGTAAGAAAAGTACGGAAAGTTATATATTTTAATTACAGGTTTGACAATCGGTAGCTTTTGAAAGTATGGATCAACATCTCCCTCTGTTGTTGAATCGCAATTACTACAGTGCACAGATTAAACCGCTTATATTTGCCTGAGTCAAGTACCCATCTTGACAAGTTTTATTTTGTGAAATTCTCCTTTGTGACTTGCGGAGCTGCTGATTTTTAACGGTCAAGTGTGGCAAACAAATAGAGCTACAGTTTAATAATTAATTTATAATTGCACTATTTGTTTTTCACCCAGGTGTGAATAACTTTAGGTGTGAATAACTTTCATGGGATTTGTTGTAGGAATGTTCGAACAGAGCCAACAATGGAAAGTTTACACTAAGAGACCTCCTCGTAGTTCCAATGCAGAGAATACTGAAGTACCATCTCCTTTTACAGGTGAGCAGCTGTAAATGGCTTCTGTTACTGTGTTATTTACTGTTTGTATCGTACTGACAGCTACTTCTTCGTTGAAAGAGTAGTGGGATTTTAAAAAGAGGACGAAAGAAGTGTCGCGGATTTTCTGGCATCTTGTCACGTGTTATAGATTTGTAAGTCTATAGGATAGTCCTACAATAAGTCCACTAGATGGCGATAAAGCTTACAATTTTCACACTGGATTTAGATCTAGCTCCATACACTGCGTGACGTTTCAGACCACTGATCACTGAACAGGAATTTTGCAGTGCAACCTCACTGTGCTGTTCATTTGTTGGAGACTGTATCTAAGGGTTATTGACTAGTATAAGTTACTGACCGTAAATGATCCTAATTTCCATGGCAATAAGTAAACTGCAGCGTCTGTGCCTGTGTGATACAGCATGCCAGTGTTACAATTTTCAGTTGAAACTACTCCTCCAGCACACACACACACACACACACACACACACACACACACACACAAATATGCAAGGATTGTGTTGTCTGCTCATACACTTTTGTGCATGTGTGTGTTACTTTTGTGCATGTGTGTGTTAAAATATTTAATAAACTTAAATATTTTTTTACTTAAATGTACACATTGCATTTTGTGTGCAGTACATCCATGAAAATTTATGGCTGTTTACTCGTCTGTGCACATACACTGCATGTGTTTGTGTGTGTGTGTGTGTGTGTGTGTGTGTGTGTGTGTGTGTGTAAGTGAACATATGTATTTGTGTACTTGTATGCCTGTGGGAGTTTGTGTGGTGGGGGCCGGTCTCAGGGTTAATGCAGAGAGGCTGTGTGGAGCATGGTCTGATTGGTTATGAGAAGATTTGGTGGGGCGGGCCCTCGTGTTGATGAACAGCACTGTGTCTCTGCCCGTGTGGAGCATGGTCTGATTGGTTATGAGAAGATTTGGTGGGGCGGGCCCTCGTGTTGATGAACAGCACTGTGTCTCTGCCCGTGTGGAGCATGGTCTGATTGGTTATGAGAAGATTTGGTGGGGCGGGCCCTCGTGTTGATGAACAGCACTGTGTCTC
>JABJVR010003098.1:0-16409 GCA_025773905.1 Chitala chitala | reverse complement strand
GAGGGGCTGGGCAGCCAGTCAACCTTGGGCCCCCAGAGGTTTTTTTTCTCCACACTGTGGAGTTTTTGGTTCCTCTCGTCCGTTGTTGTCTGGCTTCATTCATTTGTACTGATTTCTTTAATTATCTGTGTAAAGCACTTTGAGGCATGCTGTTGCGAAAGGCGCTATATAAAAATAAATTGAATTGAATTGAATTTATGCTGAGAAAGACATAAGACATGTTAGACATGTTACAAAACTGACTAACATGCTCCGTCCTGCACTGCTCATAAACTTTTGACACATTCTTGGGTATAACTTTGACCTGTTTGTGTTTTGAGGTCTTCTTTATTTTTAGATATAAGTGCTCCGTTTGTGTTTTGAGGTCTTCTTTAACTCCCTGTTGTACACAGCTATGGGAGACATTTGGCTGTGGCAAAATGACACTGAGCACTGGTTGAGAAATGATGCTGGCAGTGACCAGATTAACTGTGTGCTGTCGACCTTTTTCACCGGCAGGACACAGGCTAAAGCAGCCAGTGACTGACAGCTAGTGACACTCCCACCCACTGTGGTTTCTCAAGCCCAGTTTCTTCAATCACTAGTTCTAAGACTGATCACAAATGTGCACAAAACTCTAACACAGTGGCCCAAGCTGCACGAGCTGTAGAACACCACAATCAATATGTTTAGCGGGCTTTTCTAATGCTATAAATCCTGAGTGGAGCAGATTATTTTAGAATCGAGCATAATCTATCTGTAAAGTGATGGTACAAACAATATACGGAAAACAGAAATGAAAGAGTACAGAAAACACAAAGGGCCCACTGGCAAATACTGCAGTCTGACACTAGTGTTCCTTTGGGGGTGTCATTGCTGAGCATGTTTACAGAACAGTCTTCAGTGCATTTCTTCTCCTGCAGTTGTTTTTCTAATTGACACGATGCACAGAATTCCTTCAAGGGCTTTTCTCTGCTAATGGGTTAGTCTAAATCAAAGTTCTCTATCAGAACTGTAAAGTGGATCCACAGGATGTCTTCAGAATTATCTAATTCTGGTTAAATAATTGAATTGAGTGAAAATACAACTAATGGGGAATCAGTGGAGAAGCCAGGGTGGAGAACACAGTATCTCACCTAAAAACTGACTGATTTAAAAGCGACACTTTGCATGACCTAACTGCATTAAACAGACCTAATCGCTGATTCAGGCTCTTTCTCCTAATCCCTTTTATGAAACACCACAACATAGGCAGATGAAACAACAAACTACAACTCAAAAAACAATGCATTTATTCCACTGTAAGAAGTACAGCAGTGTTTCATTGTTTGGGCGATTTAACTTGACACAACAGATCTGAATGTACCTTAAAAAATCAAATACATGAATGCAGAACCTGCTGTTTGTAAACCGTTGTGGAAGTATTTTATGGTCAGTCTGAACTGTGCTGTGTAAACATTTTTCACAACCTGCATTTTGATATAAGAGTATTGGAAATAAATGAAATATATTTGACTGCACTTAGGCCTTGACACACAGGTTTTTAGCAAATCTTTAATTTCTCTCTGCTAATGCACATGGAAACTGTGCCATTCCCCTCAGTACTGGTTTCTGTTAAGCAGTCCACATCTCCCATTAATTAGTGTCCAGGGATTGGAAGGCTGGGAGACGAGCTCTGTCAATTACACCTCCCATATTTATTTATGTCAGGTGAAAACTGCCTGGCTCTCAAAGTGACAGTCTCCACGGATGAGTAATGTTGCACTCTATTAGCATTCAGGGTCTTAATCAAGATCCATATCTGTAAGATAGTTACTAATGAAACTGCCTGCTTTTAAACTGTATTAATTAAGGGGGAGATCTGCAAAAATGTGATTATTTTACACAACTTCTGCTTCCTGCAGCACCAGCTGACACAAAGTAATGCTTAATTTGTTACTGTAAATAATAATAAATGCCCCGGTTTGCCTTGAGTTCCCTTGCGGCTGGGAGGTGATCATGTCATTTAAATGGTTTATCATTTTCCTACCATGTTGGGTTCCTTTTCACACAAGCCAGGACTTTGTTTAAAAACGAGCATTCAAAACCATACGTTTTAATGCCAATTCTTTGTCATTGTTTATAATGATGATATCAACTAAACGCACAAAAATTACAAAATATGTGTGGTGAGCGTAAAGATACTCCGAGGGATTAAATTATTCTGTTCAGAGCCTTCATTATAAATACAGACAAAAATGTCTCTTTATATTGTAAATGTGTGATATTGTTTTCAGTTTGATTTCTATTGAAAATAATCTTTTTGCCATTCATGCCAGATATTAAGATCATTCAGAAATGTGATTTTGGTTGTTTGTTCCATGTTGTAACGCAGTTTTCAGAATCTCTGTTAAACCAATAATGACCGACAGTACTGTACTACCTAAGCCTCCAATCTGTTACATGTCGCGGCGGCGCTAACTGGATGGAAACACCAGCTGTGTCCTTTTGGCCTCACAAGCGTGACACTACACCGAGGAAGTTCTTGTCCTGCTGCTGGGTAGGATCAACGGTACCGGAGTCTCTGCTTTTCAATAACATTGACAAGAGCGGAAGCGTTGCTCTCTAATGTGGAATGAAAATCCTGAGTCCTGTCATGTGTTACCAGATGGAAACTCTCATTTTGTAGCACCTTGTTATAATTACTGTATATTTGTCAGAATGCAGTCCTCTGAGGATGACATTCCAGCTGTTGTATTTTCTCCCTGTGCACTGTTGCCTAGAATTATTGTGCTGTTGATCACCCGTCACTCAGCGCTTTTTCCCAAGAAACCCCAGAAGAACAAGAGTCTCGGTAAGTGCTTCTTACTGTCTACAACAGCTTGTATAATAGGCTGATCTGGTCCGTTACAGTCTGTTATAGTATCAGGATTAAATAACTCTGCTCCAGAACATTAAACACCATCATCATATTCAAGGGTGTAGGAGAGTTTGTACTAGGGACATAATACTGGGGACAACAAAACAAAAAAAAATGTGACCAAACATATAAATACGTATTTGAACATGCTGGCTAGCCCAGTTCCTACACCATACACACATGTTAAAAAGCCTCTCCTGTAAGTGTGGGGCTTGCTAATATTGATCTTCAACTAAAAAAAACAAGCATTTCACTGCACGTCATACATTGAACAGTTGTGGGTGTGACAAATTTTGAATTAACCACGCAGTGATACTGTTTGAACACAAGCATGCCAAGGACGAGCAAGTCTAGTTTTTCTCTTTTCCATCATGGGATGCTGGTCCTGTAATGTTTCTGACTCTACTCCATTTTAATAGTACCACTACACCACCTTCAGTGTGATGGGTTCTCACCCAGAGTTTTTGCAATGGACTCACTTTGTATAGTCACTGAGAGACTTTGCATCAGAAAAATGTTTAACACTGTGTGTTTCATGTTTGTAAATTTGAATGAGAACCTTCTTTTTCTCTATATGTTAATATGACAGAAATTGTTTTTTCAAAATAACGGTCACATCCTCCATTATGTTAACAACTTCCTTCAGTTGTTAATTTCTTGTTGTTTCTGACACATCTAAGGCAGTAACCTTACATTAAGGTACCTCTTGAGGGTAGTTTAATGGAACTGGGTAGTGTGGCACCTGGGTCCTCCTGCCACTCTGGCACGTACTGTAGCTGATAACATTTGGGTGCTATGGTGACAAGGCAACTACAGTATACAAACGTTTCAAGTTTTAAATGTATACGTTTCAGGAATTTTGATGGTTAGATTTGATCATGGTTAAATTAACGGTTTATAATAAACCTGTAGACATTATGTAATTGTTATTGTGTTGGTGTCATTAATATCAACTTTATTATTACTTGCCTTGGCATTAGTTAATCTCTGTTATATTTAGCATGTATTGCATTAATATTACTGTTGAGGTTGTCCTCAATAATTATTATTTTTTGGATACAGTTTTGACCTATTATACTGACCTATTGACCTACTATTTATAATTTGTATAAATTCATAAATCATAATACTAATATATATTTGACAATAAAAGGTCAAATCAAAGCGATGCAAATGACAGAACTGTAACTAACTCTGAGTTAAGTTTCACTTACATAAAATAAACATGGATGTTACACCTGACACGTGTGCCCCCTCTCTGTTGTGCTCGGTCTCATTGTCCCATTCCTAAATTCCCATTCCAAATTCATGCTTCCTTTTTCAGGCACTAATAGTCAGGCTTTTCCTTGCTGACTCCTTCCAGCTTGGCATGCTTGTCAAAAAACAACATTAGTGTCTTGATACAGTAAAGGAGCAAGGCTTGCCTTATGAAATATCAAAATAAAGGCAAAAAAAATTATATTGACACAGACTGACCCGCACACACAAGAACATTCACCATGTAGCTCTGACCTGTCCGTTCTTCTTCAGATCTGCCCACATGCTGGTCCCGTCCCCTCCTCTCATCAGCACATGATAGGTGAAGTAGTAGATGCCGGGCAGGGGACAGGTGAACTTCCCAGTGCTGGGCTCATAGTAGTTACCCACGTTTGTGACCACATCGTCAAACCTGAGCACTTCGGTGCCCTCATGTTGCTTCCGTAGACCCGCATAGAAGGCAATTTTTGGGCTATATGCATGCACGTAACCTCCAGGGCCGGGACCTGGTGGACCTGGTGGGCCTGGCTTGCCTGGATCTCCAGGGGGTCCTGGGGGACCAGGTGGGCCAGGAAGCCCTGGGGGCCCACGGAATCCCGGCTTGCCCCTTCGTGCAGTTAAATCTGGGGGAGGTGGGGAGATGGCTGCCAGTTCCTGACTGTTCTGAGGTGGGGTGTAAGAGTCGCATACCATCCTGCAGCTCCCCAACATTTCGTAGCGGGTGCCACTGCCGGTACCTCCTGCTTTAGTGCTGTGGACCAGTAAGGGTATAGCGACCAGTAGAACCAGGACCATGGCCACGCCCACAGCTGCCCCGATGACACGTTTCCTGCGGCTGAGCCGGGAGGCGGCCAGCGTGAGAAAGTCCTCCTCCCCTTTGGACGTAATGGTGCCGGCTAGACTTTATCAGGGGCAGGGAGTGGCAGGGAAAGAGTCACGTAAGGAGGAGGAGAAATGGGACAATGATAAGTAAGTGAGGAGAAAAGTAGAAGATGGAGAAATATAAAAAGTCAAAATATCTGTGAATGGAGGAAAGGATTAAGTTAACAGGGATTAAGAAAAGAATGAATGTGAACAGAAAAAAATGAGTTGAGATAGCAGGGAGGCAGCTGGAGTGGAAGCCAAGGGCTTGGCAAAGGACAACAAAAAACATAGGTAGTTGTGGATGAGGGGATTAGGTACAGAGGCAGTGAATGGGAAAAAAGAGAGATACCAAGAGTTCTGTGCACTATTACAAAGACAACAGAGAATTTAAGTGCTGTTACAAGGATTCATAAAGTTATATGTAGCTTGGTTTAAATAGATGTTTCAGTGTTCAAAGAAAAATCCCTGCTAGGGTGAGAAAACTCTGCCCATTGCCCTGCTTGTTTAATTGACATCCTATGGCTGGCTGTACAGTTATTTTCCCACTTCCCTCAGATGCAAGGTGTTTCTTCTTTTCACGTGTTATCCGTTGCCCCCTCTAGTCTGGACAATCATCTACAAAACGGGTAGGCCTAGTCTAGAGTCATGTTTTAAGGGTTAGGGCAATGTGACCTATTGAAAGTTCTCTGGTGAGGTCATCACCAATTCAGATAATTGGGTCCAACACATGTATGGATTACAGACCAAGCACAGGTATTCACAGCAAAGCTCTGTGTGTGTGTGTGTGTGTGTGTGTGTGTGTGTGTGTGTGTGTGTGTGTGTGTGTGTGTGTTTGTCTGTCTTACATAACAATTTAAACAACACCAAACTGTACAAGTGCTACAGCATTGCATGACTTGGTATTATTTTGCAGCAGTTACCCAAAACAGTGACTTGGTCCAAAATAAAAATTTTAATTGAAATTAACTGTTTAAATTTTTTATACTGAATAACTATTGTCAGGTTCTTCTGTCGTTTGCGTTTCTATGACATTCTACACTCCCCAAATATTGGAGAAAAAACAAAGAACAAATGTAATCAAGTTGCGCTGTGTTCTTTTGAATGTTTAATATATAAATAGTGGGTAATATGCCATACTGAACATTATTGCTCACAGTTATAAACTTTAAACCAAATTCAACGATTGAGAAGAAAGTTCATTATTGTGTGGGTTTGAAAGGCTTATTTGTATCGACTTCACATGGTATGAAGGAAGACACCGAAAAAACACAATAACGTAACATTGGTTTTGCTACGTTTTTTCCGTGAAGTAGCTCGTGCTACTGTCACAGAACTTTAAATATTTTTATTAAAATTGGTTTTGACTTTAAAGACAAAACATTATTGTAAAATATACATTCGCACATTTATTACTGTTATTTTAAACCCAAATTAAGCTTTCGTCAGTACAGATCAGCGGCAATCTTACATAAAATCAAATACCAATTATAAATATTTGCGTTCATTTCATAATTTGTTGCGAAGACTAATTTTCGTCCAGAGCAACAGACCGCTGATAGAGCCACAGATGTGCACAGTATACTAAACAAGTAACGAACTATTTCTTACCTTCTCTCTTTTTGCATTTCAGACCAACGTGTCTTTGTTAAGTAGCTTTGTCTTTCCTTCTTATCCGATGGAGACTCCAGCGCTTCACACGGGCTGCAATGTGGATGTGCTGGCAGGACCGCGTAAATCACACACACATCAGCCTGAGCACATCAGCCTTTGGGTGACTTTCCTGGGTACAGGACTGAGCGTGGATCCGCGCGTGTTGGAACAGAAATACCACTAGGTTTGGAAAAAATATGACAACTCTATCCTCGATTAAATCTTTCCGTTGCATGTAATTAAACAAGCAACATAATTTGCTTTAAAAACAAAACTTTATGGCTCGTGTATATTACAGATAAATTACGAAATTAATTAATCATTGTGTTATCTCACGAGGAAAATATAATAAGACTCTGAGTTTAAAAAATGTATTACGAATTAATAACGTGACCTAATATAAAGCAAACTGACCATTAATAGTATTTTAGAGATGTTTTTGCGTGTCCTGTAGCCACTTTCCGTGGCGCTCCCGATGAGTCTCGGACACCTGTGAGATTGTATGGCTGGGAAACGTGTGTTCTCTCCCTGCCCTTCCCACCGTCGCTCTGCCTTGCAAGTTCACTCCCTTTCTTTCTGCCTTCAACACTTAAAACGGACAACTGTTAGTAAGTGCGCAGCACATCCGATATTTTGGTGACATGTAATTATGACATGAACGATGCACATCAGTACTATTTATCTCACCCCTATTTCTAGGTTTCAACACAGCACGGACGTAATGATAAATATTCGCCTTCCCCCATAGTTGCTCTCTTTAATGTATTTACAATCAATTAAAATTTAGCTACTTAAAAAAAGGCTGCAACAGTGTCCAAATGTTGAGGTGGCCAGTGACTTGCGAACCCAAGCGTGTGTTATGCGTGTCCGCTGTGAGAGTGCGCTGAGCATCCTAAGTGAGGGAGGCAGGAGGCTGCATCTCGAAGCAGGACCACACCGTTTCCTCTATGATCGCAGTAAAATACTAGAAGACACGACAATCTTTGCTGACGTTACTCCTTGTAAAACCAACACTTCAGCCAATGTTCCAAATTGGTTGTTATTAAATTTTTCTTTTGGCTAGAGATTCTTAAAAAAATTATTATTCCTAAATTTTGACATGATGTAGTTAATTTTTTAAGAATTTCAAAATAAAATGGTATTAGAAAAATATGTAAATAGACTATGAGGTAGGTGAAGAATAAAGATTTAAGCAACATTTTTGAACATTTTGAAATCATTGTTTTGGTCATAGACATAGAATGTGTTTCCTCCTTTGGCACAAAATCTGTCTATATCATCTTAAGGATATGCATGAATCCCAAACGCTTACCGCATGCTCCTTAAATGTAAAGTGTGAAATACTTTTCTGACCAGTATCACCCTGTTATTTGCACTATATAAAAACACAGACAAACAAGACAACAGATGTGAAAAATTCTCAAATTCTTAATCTCTTTCATCCAGATTATTCATAATCACCAACCATGTTAATAAATCAGATATGAAATATGCTTTACTGTTAATGAAGACGTGTATTTATATCAGATACAAACATATTTATTAGAACATATTAGGCATCCGTGTATATCAGTGTATTTTTTCACGTGTTCAAGTGCATGGTGACACACAGGCCTGAAAGCATGATATGGCACATTCACACAGCCGTGCGAAGAAAGTGAGCATGGCTGTGTGTGTAAACCACCATACCACTAAACATGAGGGCTTCCCTGATTGGCGTCACAAACCAGGAGCTACTTGTGAGCTTCATCACTTACTCAGGGGAGAAGTCACTGAAAATCTTCGTTGCTCTCATCTCCTTCTCTGGACCTGGGCTTAATCACACATCTGTGTGTTTAAACTTTAATGGACTGGTTGGGAGCAGGGGGAATAAATATTGATGCCGGGCTCTCTAAGTCTCCCTCGTTTCACCTCCGAACCTCAAGTGTGACCACGCAGGGACTTAGGGTGGTAAAAATGACAGAGCAAAGGTAGGTGGTCTGTAAGGATGAAGACAGTAATGGAGTCAAATTGAAGGACTTCTCTGGAGATGGCAAAAGAGGAGGGGCGGGATGAGGGTGGAACTGTTGTCACTTTTGTACGTTTTGAGAGCCAGGGGACAGTTACTTGACAACGAGGTGTGTTTAACACAGCACCAGCCCAAACTGTCAGTTCAGTCAATTCGGGCCACTGAATGGCTGTGGCAGGGTTGGGGGAGGGGGGTCAATCATCGCCGCAAGTCAGAGACAATATACTGAGAATTGGATTTTTAGTGCCTGTTAAAATATTACTGAGCTGATTAATATTGAAATGGGCTCAGTGTCCTCTGTCTTCTGCACTTCTACACTCCTTTTCTCTTTATTTTTGCCTTTGTCTTTATCGGGGGGTGTTCTGGTCGTTTTTCCCTGACCATGGAGGGGGTGTGATTTTGACTTAGGCAGGTGCGAGGTCATTTTGGCATGTCTCACAAACTCCAGTTTCTAAATCTATGTGCTGCTCAATTTATTGTCTGGGCCGTAAAATCTATTTAGAACTGTTTTTATAAACTGCCTCCTATATTACACCACCGAGCACAGTTGTGTGTCTGGCTCAGCATAGGTGTCTAGTTTGGAAGGTTTCCGTGCCCATTTATAAAGGGCAAGAAGAGAAAGTGGTAGTAACTAGCGGTGTTTATTGTCACACTCGCGTCGTAATGCTGACGTTGATGAGTGTGCCGAAGCAAGTGAAACAAATAGTGGCAAGAATTTCTTGAAAAGAAAAACACAAGTTAATGCAAAAATAGTGTCTTCATCCTGCCAGAAATTCAGCAGCTCAAAATGCGTCGTGTGAAATGATACCAATTGTTTTATTTCATGAAATAACTAACATATACAGGGAATAAAACATGATATTAGTTTAATTTTGTAATTATGTTTTTAATCTTAGGTTAACCTTATGTGCTACTGCTTGCCAAGTTTGGATAACTGGACACTCAGAAACCACACAATGCAAAGAAGACTTCCTGCTTCCCCAGAGCAGGCTCTTATAAGGTCTTAAGTTTGGAAGAGGAGTGTGAGAGCACCAGCAGACTGGCCAGCTAGCAGAGCTGCCTCCAGCCACAGCCTGAGGCAGAACCCTCACAGGCACAAAGCTGCCCAGGGATGGACCTCCTTTACACTTCTCTTACATGCTGTATTATTCACCTCTTCTGTGTGTTCAACTTGTATTGTAATGGATGCTCTCTTGTTAGCCTCTTTGATGAAATCAAGGATGGAAAAGTACTATAAAAGTGTGTGTTCAACTCATCTGTAAATACAGCGCAACAAATACATCACTGTTTACTTCCGGTTCCTCCTGCACAAGTACAGCAACCGCAGGTTTTATGGTGGTTACATAGGAATCCTCTAATTCACATTATTAATTTCTTCCTGAACTAACTAAATTGTTTACGTTTTTAATGGGAAAATAATGATGCGTTTCCACCTTATCCTAGAACACCAAGCGTACTTGCAAAAACCGCTAAAGACCTGTAAATTCATATGTCGATCGACCAATAATTTTAGTACGACAGGTAACATTTCAACAAAAAATACCCTTAATAAACATTCAATGAAGCAATACAATAAGTACGTTTTAACTGAATTCATTTCGCAACAGAGCATTACACACAGTAGTCTGCTGCACATTCCTTATGTGATACACGCAACAAAAGTTTAACAATGAAATTTATGTTAAAATGAAGCTCGTAGATAACTGAAATTAACCAAGTATTAGGAGTGAGAGTGAACACAAAACATGTAAGGCCTATACAAGACCAGCGTTTCAGTTTATTATTATTATTATTATTATTATTATTATTAGTAGTAGTAGTAGTAGTAGTAGTAGTATTTCGAAAAAGTTTGTTCTAATGACATTTTGCGCCAGACACCGACATTTGAGTATAGAAGCCATGGACAGTAATAGCGACAAATCTATATTAGAAATCGTTGAGTAATTGAGGAAATCTGTCCAAAGTCAGTCATCCGGAAAAATAGTTAATATATCTGTAGGCTATATTGATTTACAGTATATCGGTACTGCTTGGTGGGTCTGCTAATATAACGTCTAAAAACAAGAAGATATTTCGTTGCTATATTAGGTAAAATGAAGAGGTTTTGGATAAAATAGTCTTACTTTGCGGGAAAAAGAATTCAAAATGACATTACGAATCCGCTTTACTTAGAATTTTAAGGCAATCAGTTTGCGTGGTTTTTCTGAGTAAAACCAATTAGACCTTACAGTGTAAAAAACATGGAGCCTGGACGGCTGCGCCTTTGAGACCAGCAGGCTGTGAGTTTTTATCCCCGAGCTGGACACTCTCCTATACTTCAGCAAGGTTTTAAGACCGAATTTTTGTCAGTTACTTTTAAACTTAATCTTGCTTGAATTGCTCATATATAAAACATTTCCTCTCTCATGTTTAAATTCTTGGTGAATGTAAGGTGGTCTCCAAGTCTTTCATCATGTATTGGTGTGTGAGGGTTTGTGTAGGTAATACTGTGTTGGTCTAAGTTTCAGTAATGGTGTGTGTGTGTGTGTGTGTGTATAGTGTGCATGTGTTTGAATGTGACTATCTGATGATTTGTTGGTTTGTCTTGAATCTGTGACCTGTGTATGTGTGTTCATATTCCAGAGGTGTGTTAATGTACCTCTCAGGGATGTCGTACTCTGGGTCTAAAGGGCTAGATGTGAACGTGGATGAGTTTGTTTGACAATACTTCTTTGTGTGGCACTGTATTATATTAATTTAAGGGGGATTAAGGGAGTCTGTGAGTTTATTTTAAATTGTCCAACTTCTGAAGACCACGTTAGTGTATGTCTTAGTTTGTTCGAGTGGGGCTATTTACAGCTGACATTGGTGCGTGTGTGCGTGTGTGTGTGTGCATGCGCGCGTGTGTGTGTGTGTGTGTGCGTGTTTGTCCTGGTGCAGGCTGCTTCGTTTCATTAAGCTCTGATTATAAGGCGTGATGTGGAGTGACAGTGTGCAGATTGAGCTGCACTGCCTCTCTAATTCTCTCTATTAATAACCTGAGCTTCACACTGCTGCCCAGGACCACATTTATTAATCACAATTTGTCATGTGCCCAACGTTCCGCCCTCTCCCTCGCTTCCCTTTCTCTGTCCGTTTATCCCTGCCCCCCCCCACCTCCTCAGCGGTCTGGCGGCACCCCATCCCACCCCCTCTCCTCAGGAGTATGGTCAAGCATAATGAAGGTTTTTCTCTGTCAGACTCCATCTTTGTCCCAAGGCGGAGCACATTTCTTCTCATGTACAATGCACTCATACACACATGCATATATGCACATGTGCACGCGCGCGCACACACACGTGCAAACACACATTATTAAAAGTGTAGAAAATATTGCTGGTTTTACATTTATTTCCAACCCATTTATAAACATTGTCCTTCCTAGTAGACTGCCGTTAATTTTTCTTCATAATTCTTCCTCAACAAGGTGCCTCCATTGTGAAAGTTCTTCCTAATTCAGGTTGGTTCTTCAATTTTTTGTTTTTTGTTCCTTGAGATTTTTGGCCAGTCTGAGCAGGAAATATCTTTTTTCTTACCTTTCTTCTGCATTTATACAAACACGCCTTTGTTTTATGTTACAGAGAGTAATCTGCATGTACAGATTGTATTCCTGGGTTTTGGTGCTTTGGAGCTGCAGTGTTCGTAGCAGCCCTCAGTCCAAGCACTGTGAGTGATGACTAAATTATCTCATTAAGGGAAATAATAAGTTAAATTAAGTACAGTATAGAAGGGCCTGGGGACACTGAAACCTGGTGCATACCAACCTGTAAGGAAATACCTTGTTTTAGTGTTTGATTATTGTTTGCCAGGTCACCTGATATTTAAGTTACAATCTAGGCATCCGTGTATTTTTATTAGACCCCTTGCACATACAACAGGCAACTGCAGCTGTTAGCTGTTGTAGGCCTTGGGCCAGTGGTCATTACACAATGTTACGATGTCCAGTATCATTGACTAGAATGAATTGTATTATGGGGATTGTCTTGGCAGGGCAGCCATTTATCTGCTTATTACGGGTTCTGCTGACTGGCCACAGTGTAATTAGTAATTCCATGTGTTATTCTGTTCCAGTGCTTGGCCATTTTGTGTCTTGATCCAGTTTGTTTATGTTGTATTTTTGTTTAGTTTTCATAAAACATTTTTTTTCTTTTGTTCTTTCTATACCTGTGCAGCAACAGATTTGTAATTTGTTCAAGTTAGCAAGCTCACAGGCAGCACAGTGGTGTGGTGGTTAGCACTGTTGCCTCACACCTCTGGGCCTGGGGTTTGATTCCTACCTTGGCTGTGTGTGTGTGGGGTTTGTGTGTACTTGCTGGGTTTGCTTTGGGTGCTCTGGTTTCTTTCCAAAGACATGTGGGTTAGGTTGCTTGGTGTGTACCCTGTGGTGGGTTGGTGTCTCCTGCCTCTCCATCCCTCTCTGGGATGGGCTCCAGGCTTCCCTGTGACCCTCACCAGGAATAAGCAGTTAAGATGATGGATGGATGGAAGTCAAAAAACAGAATATATTATTTTTTAATTTATACCTTTAAAAAGTACAATTACTATAAATTTTCAGCAAGCGTACAATTTTCATTGTGAGATGGAACACAATTACTGAACTACGGTTAGCATTTTTAAAATAATGGCGCACATCTGCAAATGCTATCATGATTAAAAAAAAAACTGATAGCATTGCACTATTTCTTTGACTTGAAAGCAATACCAGTAATACCCTTTAGAGGATGAAGTGAGCTGAACTGAGCCAAAATGCTTAGTGTCCCAATACAGAACTGTTAGACAAATGTGAGAATCTCAAACATACTCGTATGTGACGGAGATTTTATGCTTGTGATATTCATTTCAGTCTTTATACGAAAACATCATAACAGTTAAATTGTCCTCAAGTTAAATCAATTTCCTTTATTCTTTATAGTTTTACTTATTTGCATATCCTGGCAATTAACACTGCTGTTTTTGTCAAGGCAAAAATTCTTGGTTTCTTTGTGTGAATGATCAACACACAGAATTAAGCAGACATTACTTTGCAGGTCTATGAGTCCGCATTAGGTCTGTGAGTCACACTGTCTGCAAGCCTTGCTCATATTATAATAACAAGCCCCCCTCCACACCAGCTCTTCTTCCCACAGGTCTGGAGATGGGTCCTTCTACTGTTTTTCTTAACCAGCACTGCCGTTTGGGGAGCCACTGAGCCTATCTTCATGTGCAAATGTCAGTCAATCAGCTTCCAGTGATCACGGCCCGGCCATCTCCAGAGAGCACAGGAGCACCGTGCCGGCTGAATAATTTAGCAGCGTCGCTCCGCTAACGCTCCTGGGTCACAACCTTCTAAAGCAATGACAGGAGGTACAAACCAGACCCCCTCCTGGATTTTCCCACTCCCCTCAGCCGTATAATATCTTATTTACTGTTTCTTGTTCTGGAGAGTAAACAGGTGCACAAAATGATGATGAGGATCATCATGATAATCTGAGCAAGGCAGCAGAGCCATTTCCCTAAATGAAAGCATGGGGAGAAACAAAAGGAGCCTTTAAAATTGATATTTTAGCATTGTTCTAGTGTTGATAGTATTCCCTACAAGCAGAGAGACAGAGAGCCCCCTGATGGATGAGTATTTGGTGTTATGGGGGGGATGATCCTCTACAGAATGACAAGCACAACTGATCTGAGAGGGACATCGATCGATTTTTCCCTTCCTCACAAAACAGGCACCTCTCAACCCTTCCGCTCTTAAAGCAAAGCACGATAGCCTTTTGGAAAAGCAGACGTGTGTGTTCCAAAGCTTGAGATGAAAATATGACAAGAATTCGGCAGAGAGTGTGTCTTCTGTAGGTTCTCTCCTTCCCTTTGTCTCACACACACACACACACACACACGCACACACACACACACGCGCGCGCGCACACACACAGCACTACTTCTGTATTTGATCATGGTTTTATAGATAGCCCCTGGTTTGGTTGAAATACTTTTCAGCCATGCTGTTTGTCCACTTTATGTATGACATACACCAATGACTTCATAAATTTTTCATTCATTATTTTTCTAATAAACAATACAGGTTTTGTAACAGTTGTTTCTTCTAATTCTTCAACTGCCTGTTACTGTGCATGGTTAAAATTCTTAAAATTCCTCTGCTGTCTTGGTTGTCGGTGAAGTTCCAAGTCAGCACCATTACGCTCTCAATTGTGTTAGCATTTATCCTGTGTAGTCTAAGATCAGACATTCTCCAGGACATCCATCTGTTGTCCTTTCAGTGGCCTGAATCTGTGCTGCCAGCACTACAGCACTAAATACACCTGATTATGTGCCACTCCTGTCTATGCCATACATTTTCTACTTTAAGAAACTTTTCTAAGTGACATAGCTCTATTACTGACACCTTGTTATGTATTTTGGACATTATACCTGTATATCTATTCCTCATTCTTTTTCACACCTGTACAGATGTCTTTCTGCTTCTCAAACACACTTATACACGTTCATGTCATTTCCGCACCTCTGTACCCAGAACCTTTTTAAGGCGTAGGCCACATTGGGCACCTAGGGCACCACCTGCAGGAAGGGTGCCATTGAGGAGATGATTTAGTTATTTTTATTGGGGAGGGGCGCCTAGGACACTAAAATGGATAGAAACGGCCGTCAGCTGGTTGTACCCACTATTAGTGATAAAACAATGTGCTCATTTCCTTCTCCAGTCTAAATTTTGATACTGGGAATCCGTTCTGGATTTCAGAGCTCCTCAGATGAGGTTTGAATTAGTTCCCACCAGGCCATGGTTACTGTTATAGAGGAACTATTAAAGACGCACTCATCCAGAGCAGAGGGTGATACATGTGCAAAAGTAAGAAACAAGCGTCATTAGGGCCTCTAAAGTCTCCCTTTAGGAAATACAACAGACTGACACACGAACGTAGCAGTTTTCCTGAAGTGTTTGCTCTGTCTGTGTAACTGCATATAACAGCTCTTGTCTGGTTTTGACCGTGTTCCCTTCAGCGTAACACCCAAATGGTTTCACTGTATCACATGACCAGATCTGCAGCATTTCAAGGGCTGACTTTAAATGTTTATTTACAGTGTTCTTGGTGCCTGCCTATTTATTTTCAGGTTAAATACATTGGAATATAACAATGGGAGGGACACAACTGGATGTCATTAAGACCATCAGCAAAGTTGTGTGGTACTCCTATGGAGGTGTCAGTGCTGTGTGTGCTCATTACTGCAAGGCGCTGCCGGTCTGAGGGCCTGTACAGAACGGCAGCTTGTGCCCTGTGTTCCTCCCTTGTTAGGCTCTGCAGGGTTATCCTTTATAAGGTGTGAGCTTTCTCCTAATCACGGCTTTTAATAAGGGCACTCTAAGACGGACGCAGCGTTAAAATTATCCAGCTGTGAGTGTTGCAAGCTAGCTGTCCTGTAATCCATTTTAAAGTATGCCATATATATGCATGTGTGCGTGTGTATGTGTATGTGTGTGTGCATTCTAAAATAAAGAAAAGTAAAAAAAAAATGAGGCAGCATAATTCTTTTTTTCAAGCTGCCTTCCCGTCTGTGTGTGTGGCTCTGTGATTCCCTCACCCATGTTCTCCCTGTCAGACAGAGGGCAGTGTTTGACCTGTCTCTCTCCCTGTGGAGTCAGTCTCTGTGCTTTCTGATCAACCTGGCCCCTTCCTGTCGCGCCCCGCGCCCCCCCGGGGGCCCCCCCGCCCGGCCGCGCGCGGACGCGCACACGCCGGCCAC